>JAINVK010001077.1:0-286763 GCA_030068075.1 Paguma larvata
CCCCCTCTCCCCCCCCCCATCTTCCTCCCCTCTTCTCCCCCCCCATCTTCCTCACCCTCAGTTTGTTCTTAGTCTTTGAGAGTCTCTTATGTTTTATCTCCCTCCCTCTGTGTCTTTTTTTCTTTCCCTCTTCCCCTCCCCCTGGTTTTTGCTTTAATTATTCATTCAATATTTGTTAGACCCGTCTAAGTGCCAACCACTTCTCGAGGTGTGAAATAACACTGAACTCGACAACATTCACATGCATCTTCCAGGAGACACTAGACCAGCAGGGCACTGTCAGGTAATGGTATGTCCTCTGCACAAAGTTGCAATGGGATGGAGAGATGCAAAAGGGTGGACAGTATTGTTCATGTGTCAGGGAAGCCTCTCTGAGGAGACATCTAACCTGCATCAGAGTAAAAGGCCTCGGCAGTTAGTCCATTGTGAAGGGCCCTGGCCTCTGCGGAATACCCTCTTCCCAAGGTCGGAGGAGAATGTACAGGCATGTGCTTCCGTGGTCTTGTGGTCTCTGTGGGGAGTGAAGCTCATGTGTGTGGGTTTCAGCCTGCTCCTCCTGATTCTTATTCCTGAATACTGCCCTGCTCCAGCATCAGAGGAGGAGACAGTGGTCCTGCAGAGACAGCTGAATGAGCAAGTACCATCGCATGAAATCATTTCTCTTAACAAATCGATACTAACACACATAGCAACACACATGTGCATGAATACGTACAGACACGTGAGCCTCCTGTCTCCTACTGGTCCTCCTCTTCTGCCTGATTCCTGACTGATACACGTTCCTAGATTCTTAACGTGTAGTTCCTAGAAGAAAAGGATCTTAAATATGAGATCTGTGAGTTGTTTCTGGGTTTCTGTAATTCCTTCTTGAATCTGATTGCTTGAAAGGTATTAATGACTCATTTTCCAGTGTTAAAATGGCACTGGTAGCTCATAGCAAGAAATGACAAAGGAGTTTCTCAAATTATCACACTTAGGAACCTGTAGTCAAGTATCAAGTACTTAGGGTCTGGGTGACCTAGTGTGTAGCAGTGAGCATTGTGGTCAAAAGAGGAGTATAACGGAGATGAATTTTTGCTCTAAATGGTGAAGAACTGAGGGAAACATTTACTTCCTCACGTCCTTAAAGTCCCAGCTTAAGGTACATATAAAGGACCTGAAATATTCTGTGACTGCTTTAAAAACAAATCATTCTCTGCGGTGTGAGGGTGGCTCTTTGGTTAAGTGTCTCATTTGGCTGAGGTCATGAAATCATGGTTCCTTAACTTGAGCCACACATTGGGCTCTGTGCTAAGAGCTCAGAGCCTGGAACCTGTTCAGATTCTGAGTCTCTCTCTCTCTGTCTCTCTCTCTGTGTCTCTCTCTCTCTCTCTCTCTCTCTCTCCCTTCCCCAATTGGGTCTGTCTTGTTTGTCTCTATCTGTAAGAAATAAATATTTTTTATATTTAAAAAATAATATTTCTCTCCCATAGCCTAAGGACTGAGATATGGGGAAACACAATAAAAATTCTATCCTACGAATGGCTTAAATACACCATTCAATCGCAACTTCACGTGTCCTTTCTGTTAATGTACAGCACCAACTGGGAATGAATTGGATCCTGAAACTTATAATGGGTCATATACGCACACTCTGATGAAACTGGGTCTCCGGAATCCCCAATTCTGGGAAATGTCTTTGCAAAGACAAACACCCTTTCCACCCCTGGGAGGGGTTATTTCCTCTTTGTCTGAAGACACTGATGGTCTTGCCTGAAGCAGTTGCCGTGCAGGGCACTGCTGACCCTGCTCACAAACTACACCCACTGTCTCCCCTCCCTTCAAAACTCTGTAACTACACTCACGTTCCCTGAAAGTGAAGTACAGAATGTGACCCATGAGGAGTTGCACATTCACCAGAAGGTCTATGTGTTTTTTCTAATAGTGTGTGTATAAGCGTGTGACTTTGGGTGGAATTTGTTGAAGAGTGGTATATGAAGGTGTAAGGAAAATACTCATGAAGGAGATGGAATTAATGACATGGGATCCTTAAGGGAGGAAACAGAGTCAAAGTTTTCATGTTTGGAGTTAGGGATGCCTCTCATAGTTTGCTTGGCTAGTTGACTGAAATAAGTCCCAAAGGGGCTCTACTCTCAACTAAGGAGAAATGCATGAAGTCCCTGGGTGCACTACAGAGGAAGATATCCTTAGGCAGATTAGAGTGTGAACATGTGTTCATCAGATGGAAGTGCTCACCTAGGTTGGGAGGTCCAGAGGACATGACATTCATGAAGGCCATGGTACACTGTTTTGTAACAGGAGCCCAGGCATCTGTACAGAGCTCTGTGTGGCTCCTCTCTTCTCTGCTGCTCAGAAATGACTGTGGGCTTCCCCTCCAGCAAGGACCGTGCTGCACTGCCAAATATTTATGCTGTTAATTGTCATCCCCACCTTCCTTGTAGCCAGTGGACCTGCAGTCGGGTACTAGCATGACAGTACATGGGGGAAAGGGAAGTAATCAGATTCATGAAGAGTACTCAATACTGGATCTCAATGTCACTAACTCTAGGAGAGCAAAAGCATCCGTGTGGCCCAGCAGACACAGTGAGGGACAACAGAGGTCAGGTCATTGATGGAATTTTATATCAGTCCTATCTCTCCGTGGTGTCAGGTTTGCCCCAAATCCATCCAGGGTGGGTATGTAGAACCATTAAGAATTTTAAAGATGCATGGTGGTAATTCTGAGCAGTCTATATCATCTTACCTATTCAGCCTGTGGAGAACTTTTAGATCTTGGAACAATGACAGCAACTTATCATAAAGCTAGTTGGCTGTTTATTCATTACATCTGCTCTTTTCCTTGAAGCTCCATTGCTTTAGCAATCAACACATTTCTGGGCATCTGGCATGTATATTTGAGTGAGCAAATGCTTTTTTCTCCTTTAGAAAACCTAACCAGGAAGAATTTGCCTTCAGCTGAAAAGGGCGCCCTCACATCCTACGTCAGGCTTATATCAACTCTCTGAGCTTAGGTCATAACCTACTCCTCACAGGCCTTGATCGACTGTCTCTTACATTGTGCACTGTCTTTTCCTTTGCCTCGATGATGCTATTCTCATTGAGAAGGAAGGAGAAACTCATATAGACACAGGAGTACACACTCGAAAGACAGAACGCAGGAAAGAATTCTCACACAATCAGAGACCTTGCAACTTAAGTGAAATGTTTAGTGATGTAGTTAGTAGTCTGGGGCATGTCACGATTATGCGTGTATGGGGAAGAGCAAATTGGTAAATCTCAACTTTCTTACCATTCAAAAGAGGCATATGGCAAAGAGTTGGCCTATCAGTTGCAGGTGATAATATGGTTTAAGGTTTTGTGATTTGATGGTACTACGACCCACTGACATGTTCCCTGAAAACCTGCTAGCTTGGGGTGGGGCCCGGAAGAAGAAAGTGCTCTGAATCTCCACTATGGCCTCCTGGGAGGTCCCTGTGACCACTTGACTGGAAAAGAAACACACCGTGCCTGATTTTCAGTTGTTACTTCTCAATATGCAGGCATTTGGTCCATATCAGTTTCCTAATGCTGCATAATAAATTTGCCCATTTTAGCGGTGTGAAATGACGCAAATGTATTATCAAGCAGTTCCATGGCTCAGAATTCCAGGCAGGTACTGTGAGTTTCTGTGCTCAGGGTCTCTTGGAATTGAAGTCAAGTTGTTGACCATGCTGGGTCGTTAACTGGAAACTCAAGAGAGAAAAACTGCTGCCAAGCCCTTTCAGGTTATTGTCAGGTCAAGTTTCCTAAGGTTGTAGGAGTGAGGTCCCCAGTTCCTTTCTGTCTCTCAGTTGAGGCCACTCTGAGCTCCTAGGACCACCTCCATAGCGCCCTAGGGGCACCCCTCTTTCCTCCAAGTAGTAACGGTGCGTCATGGTCATGGAGGCAGGGATGAATGTTATGCATGGCCCATAACCCTGAACGTCCACTCGCCAAGACTGAGCCTGTTACAGCTACTGCTGACGCTCCGTGAGCCAGGCACACAGACCAACACCGAGCACCTGACACTGCACCATTACCCAAGTGGTCCGTCAGTACCAGGTGGCAGGTTGGTTCTTTTGGTCTCTTTTCTCAGGGAAGGTAGCTCTTTGTACAAGAATTCACCTTTGTTCTGCATATGGATCTTCCTTCCCACCCATCGATTTTTGAGGGAACCAACCAACATTCATGGATTTAGCAAATGCCTTATCCACTGTCATGGATTTCCAGACAGCATCACTTAAAAACAAGGATATTGCTTCTTGGGGCACCTGCTCATGGAATTCACTAGGTTTATGATCTGCCTCATCATCCTGAAGCGGCAGCTTCAAAAAAATCATAGAAAGATCTTCTAAAGGCCCGGTTTGGGTTCTAACTTGGAAACAGTACGTTGTGGGAGTGCGAAAATATAATTTAGACGGTGTCATGCTTTCCCTCACTTGCCAAGAGATAGAGCTGTCTCTCCCATAGCCGTGATTCACATCTTCATTACTGAAGGGGTGCCACTGTGAGGGGCTCCTCTCACTATTACTCCTATCTATCCAGTAGCGAAATTTTGCTTCCTTTCCCTACAGCTTGAGGGTTCCCCATGTTGGAGGTCTTTTCCAAAAGGAGGAATGTTTTACACAAGAGCCCCAACAACGACTCCACTGAAGTGGAAATAGACTCTGCCAGTCAGTCAGTCTGGGTGCTCTCTCTCCCAACCGTCAGGCAAACATGGGATGCCTGCACAGTGTGGGGAGATGGAACCCGAGTGTTAAGGACACTGGCTTGCAACTACACGAGACGCTGAGCAGGAATATGCCCGCCATGTTTGGGTTTCTCCCAGCGCTCTCACATTGCTGATTTAAGTTAGGAAAATTATAACAACTCAGTTCAGGGAGGACATCTCCTGCTCAGGTCTGTCTGTAATTAAGGTGTGAATCATTCACTCAGGCCGACCCTGAAGACCAGCTGAAGGGCTGTTGCAGGAAAAACGAAGCAATGGCTAGTGGAGAAGACAGTTATGAATGCCAGCAGGCCTGGGACCCGCTGAGGAACTAGGATGGAGTGTAACCTGATGGCTTAAGGGCCCCCTCCCCCTTCAGGGGGGAGAAGAACACACGCACAACACATTGGCCATTGAAACGAAATACTAAGGTCAAATGCCCAGCTTTTATTAACAGAAACATACTACGTTAAATTCTAATAGTATTTCATAACCTCAGGAAAATAATTTTCTTAAATAGCATGTGCTAGGAAGTATCAACAGTATCGGGTTCCATTCTAGGGCAGCAACTGGTTCTGGTTTCTCACTGATTATTTCAACAATAGGATTTTAAATTTGAACTGGGATGATCTTTGTTGAGAAGATGGTCAGATTCTAGTTTTTGTAGTTTCTTCTTAAGATGGCTTATTAAGTCTTGTCTTTTAAACCTGAAAATAAAGAAACAAGGCATTAACCAATAGATATCCAAGAATCCATAATTTGGGAGGCTCTTGATGGGGGATAGAAGGAGAAGTTCCAAGCTACCTGGGAATAGAAAATGGACCCACTTTTTAAGAGAAATTCGAGCAAACATAAGGAGTGTTAGTCAGGGTATATCCACCTCACACTCTAGTGTGAACAGAAGTCTCCATGAGCTTGGAAGCATAACTGAGACTCATAGAATATCAATCTAAAGAACTGCAGAGACAACATGAACTCTGAGTGAGGACCAGGGTTTGAGAAACGCCAGGCAGTCCCGTCCCCACCCCTCACCCAACACCACACTGGGCCCCGCTGTGAAACATACTGAAGAGTTCCTCCACACTCACCTTCCTGCTTCCTTCATGGCATATAAGATAAATTTTTTCCGGACTTCTGGAGCCCCTTGCACTCCGTCAAGCAATTTGAAGATTCTCTCATATTCTAGACATAGTTTTAAAAAGTCAGTATTTCTAAAGTATAAAGAGGACATCGACGTCCACCTTGGTGTATCTGCTGCCTCGGCCACCATTCAAGGCCTACGGTGTGACAGGGTACTTGTGCTTTACATGCTACATCCAGACACCTGAACATCTACCAATGGAAGTCTGCCACACAACAACCAATGGAGAATTACAAAGAACCGCCCCCCCCAAGAAAGGTGTCTTGGGACATTTCAGTCAAAATAAAGAGGAAACATTCTAATTGGGAAAACCCAGTTCTGGCAAAAGATAAGCCTCAAAAGGTCTTTGGAATCCAGTCTAAATCATAGAATGACAAAGACTGTCTATGTTTTCATGGATAGAAATTCTTGTTCGACTTACTTTGTCCAAACCGTCGAATCTCCCTCTTTAACTGATCTCTTATTCTATATTGATTTCCATTGGTATTGGCAGTTTATCTGGCACTTCTCCCAACACAGTCGTGGCGGTGACCTTGGGGTCATCTGTAGAGAGATGGCTGGTAATGATTTCTCCTGCCAATGCATTACTACCAGGTGTGTGACTCAGCCCACCTTTGCTGAGATGGGGTTAAGTCAGAGACAAAGAATCCAATTGGTTGGTGTGGAATACCATCCCCTGCCATATTCATAGGCTCTGGGGGAACGGATTTGGACAAGAAGCCATCAGTGTGGATCGACCACTTCCCCTCACCTCCCCGTGGATATTGTGAATGACAGGTGCATCTGGAAACCAAGTGTAATGTGGAGTTGCAATGACAGCAGTTCAACAACCCCACGTGGACATCCACATGCTCCGCAGTCTCTAAAGCTTTTATGTCATAGCAGGAGGATACACCTGATATATGTATCAGACCTGAGAATTTGGCCTCGGAAAATTAATGAAAAAGAGAAGCCTCATGGGGCACCTGGGTGCTCAGTCGGCTAGGCATCCGACTTTGGCTCAGATCATGGCTCCTGAGTTCGAGCCCCACGTCGAGCTCTGTGCTGACAGCTCAGAGCCTGGAGCCTGCTTCGGATTCTGTGTCTCCCTCTCTCTCTACCCCTCCCCCGTTTGGGCTCTGTCTCTCTCTCTCTCTCAACAATAACCATTAAAAAATTTTTTTTTAAAAGAGAAGCCTCTTATAATCTTGGCACTATGCATACATACAGAAACCTACTTGGGCAGTATAAGTAATTTTACCAAACTTTCACAGAGTCCTGGCACTGATGATTTAATGCCTCCTTGATGCCCTCTGCAAGTTGAAAAGTTGAAAGTGTTCTTGCCTCAGCATGCCTGATATCGGGACTTCATCACTAACACTCCCAGACAGTAAATGACCCTCCTCATCAGTCTTTTCTGCCTCTGAAATGAATGTTTTTGTACTCCATATTCGATAACTCTACTTCATTCGCTCATCCTCCTCTGTGCCAGGCATCATGGCCAATGCTGGAGGGTTGGCAGTGAACAAGACAGGAACAATCCCTACCCTGATGGAATGTGTATCCTCCTGGGGAAGTTGGGTGGTACATGTAGGGGCGCCTCGGTGGCTCAGGTGGTTAAGCGTCTGACTTAGGCTCAGGTCATGATCTCACAGTTCATGAGTTTGAGCCCCACATTGGGCTCTCTGCTAAAAGATGGTATATATAAGGTGAACAAAAGAAATAATACAGTTTGAATTTGCCTGAGAAAGGAAGACATCAGAGATGTGACAGACAGCAAGAGGGGAGCCTCCATGACCTGGTCTTCTGGCAGGGCCCTCTCAGGAGGTGACCCTGGAGCAGGAGACAGGGCGGCCTGTGCACGTGAGGAGGATGACTTCTGGCTGCCATGAGGGCCAGTGCAGGGCCCCTAGGAGGGGATGAGCTGGCCTCATGGAGAGAAAGACAGAGGCACAGAGAGCTAGGAGGACACCCAGAGGCTCGTGCAGGAGAGGATGGCAGCACCGGGCCCTGCGGAGCATGTAGGCCAGCATTGGGAGCTCCGATGCTGTTCTGAGTGCTCGGGGCAGTTGATGGCCTGCTTCAGGATGGATGTGGCATGATCGGATTTCCGTGTGCACATGGTCGCTCCGGCTGCAGGGCAGTGATGGGTCAGGAGGGTCAAGTGGGAGAGCTGACTGTAAGCTCGGCAGCTAGTGCAATGGTCTGCTGAGCGTGAAGGTGTGCGGTATGAGGGCCATCCCGATGGTGGGATGCAGGAACGAGTACAGTATTAAGAGGAGAGACAGAAGGCAGAAAAAAGAATGAAAGAAAAGGAATATTCAATAAGGAGAAGGAAATCAGTAGAGTGTGGACCTTGGGAATCCGGGAAGGTTTCCATGAAGCAGAGAGCAAACACCTGCGCCCGATGTGACCAAGAACTTAATGGCAGCGTCACCCATAGCTGGTGACCTTGAGGGGAACTGTTCCAGTGGCAGGGAGGAGCCAGAGGCCAGGCTGCACTGGGGCTGGTAGGGAAGGGGAGGGGGCGACAGGCATCCTCACCTTCTTCCAAGGACACAGCTGAGCCCCCGGGCTGGGATGCTCCCTCTCTTTCCGGTATCACTGAGAGCAGCGCCATAGTCAGCCTTCTCTTAGACGGAGGAGGAGTTATGAGTTCTCCACGACGTTTCATTTGGTTTTTGGGTTTAAGAGCAGACTCCTCTGCTTTGTCGGTCATGATTTTCTGACAAGTAGCAAGGAACATGTTCCATTAATGACAAAAATGCAACCTTTCAAAAACAGTGTGGAGGTTCCTCGACAAGATACTGCGATCCAGCAACTGCAGTACTAAGTATTTACCCAAAGGATACAAACGTACTGGTCCCAACGGTGGACATGCAACCGCATGAGTATAGCAGCGCTATCAACAATAGCCATGTGGTAGGGTCCCCTCCCAAAGGAAAGAAAAAAAACCTCCAGGCAACCTGGCTATACGTGTATGTGACAACATCCCTCACGACCTTGTAACATGAGACCACTTAATCAGACTGCATGTTTGTGTGTTACCATATATGGGAGGCAAAGAAGTAAAAACTATATAAAAAAACCACACCACGTGGCATTTGGGGCTCAGTTCTTTGAGTACCAACCCAACTGAGCGGCGTCGACAGGAATAAAGTTGCTTCTTGGAGAGAAAACCTCCTTGTCAGGACTGTCTGTGCGAGAATCCTGCTACATTACTTGGTGGCTCAGGTCCGGGATTCGGACACGGTGTGTTTCCACCTCCCTTGCTGCCGGGATACGAACAAACGTTGGGGCGCCAGGAGAGGCGGCCTCCCCTGGGGCCATCGGATGCTGGCCCGCAGGAGACTAGCCCTCCTGGCGAGCCGGGGCGAGGACCCGCGTGCACTAATGGAACCCGTGAGGCCCAGCAACCAGCTCAGGGAATGCCTGTCACACTGGTAAGAACCTGGGGTCGTTTTGGCAGACCTGCCCATAAGAAAGAGGCAGAAGGGGACCCCGATCACCTCCCAGAGCTGCCCGACTAGTTCCACAAGGGACGAGGAATGAAGCTGCAAGTCTAAGGCGCTGGGCGGCAGGTCGGAGTCACCGTGTGACTGCGTGTGGGGACTTTCTCACGTTCATTTCCTGGGTCAATGACTATAATAATTAGAGCCAACTGTCTCTGGTTATTTCTACCTCAGAATGGGGACTTTAAGAAATACTCCCAATATTCAGCAGCTGCTGAAACTCACTTTGTTTCGGGAAAATTCCCTATCTTCTCCGGACCGACGCAGATTGCCTAATCCCACTAGCGGCAAAAACAAAAGAAAAGAAACCTGGAGTCTGCTCCTCTGTCTGAGCTGACAAGATTTAAAACTGGGAATTCTCTTTCTCTGCCTTCTGCCGGCACCTCTCCTCTTCTGCCTTCCCTTCCTCCCCCTCCTTTTCTGCACCGTCTGGGGCGCAGTGTGCATGACTGGCTCCCCGAGGCCTCAGGCACCGTCAGCTCCTCCTCCTACCTTAGATGTGGGGAAGCAGAGACCACCGACCTCAGATTTCCCCACCAACGTTCCAGGTAAAAATTAACCATGGGGAACAAATTGTCTTCAGTGGACCCGAGGAAAACCTATTCAGTGTTTAAGCTAATTTAAGTTTGTTGGCTTGAGATAGACAATGTTTACCAACATTAAAAAAAAAATCTTTTCTTCTACCTAGTTTTGATGAAGGTCAAATAAGCTCATGTTATCTCTGTTCCAATTTGTTAACAAAAGAATGACTTAAAGTGGCGGTTAACTTTGTCTGTCTCATAGTTTTCATGGGTAATTGTTAAGATAGCTTTCAAAGTCTTTGGTCACCTCAAACGTTAAACTTTTGGCTGCACGATAAATTGAGGTTGAATTCATTGGATATCTAACGAGATGAGAAGCTAAAGCACTATTCACGAGATGTAGGTCTGTGCTTTTGACTTGTTGCAAAAAAACTAAGGATGTTTGGAACTGTTGAAACACATGATTTGTACTTAATGGATTCATAAGTTTGCCATCTAAAAAAAATTCTGATGAAACATAGAGTTCGCAATTAGTTACTACTTAGTTTTCACTGGAGACTAAGGTTTCTAAGAGTTAAAATTCTGCTAAATGTAGCTAAGACTGATTAAAAAAACAACTCTGTATGTAGAAAAGTAGTAGATATAAAAGGAAGATCTAGGAAATGAAAAAACATTTTTGTTTAAGGTAAAAGAGAATAATTTTGTCCTAAATGAGACTGGTTATTTGGAGAAAAATGGCTTGGGACAAAATCTAAATGCACAGAAAAGTTGTAGAAGATTCACGAAGGAAAATCTTTAAAAAGAAATTTTATGTGTGGTCAGGATGGACTAAGGTTAAAATAAATGTATTTTTTTTAATTTATAATAGTTTATTTTCAAATTGGTTTACATATAACACCCAGTGTTCATCCCAACATGTGTCCTTTTTAATTTTAAAAGTACACAGGGTTAAGATTAAAATTCCTCCTCCTTTGATCCAATGGCTGGGGAAATGATGGCAGTACCCTTAATGCCAGCCTCCAAATCCTCCACATTTGTGTTATTCCCATTTAGCAGAGGAATAGATGCCTATGCCATATGAGGGGTGGATGATATATGAAGGACTTTTTACTAAGACACATGGGAGCCATTTTACTAAACTTAGCCCATTGTATGCCAAAAATGGATATCCACATGGCTGAAACATATTTCTGTGGGCACTGTTGAAAAAGGCAGGGGAATAGACCTTGACTTTGACACTCTAACTCCCTCCCTCAATGGCCAATGATCAATAGGTAAGTTACTTTCGGGCCAAAAGAAATTAGTGCATCCTACGACAACCAGGAAAGTCTTGCTTGGTCACGGTCCATACCCCCAAGATCCTACAGGTGGGAAACGGAGGGATAAGAAAAACCAGGAAAGACCAACTCAGCTCTCAGAGGTAGGGTCAAGCCTGGGTAAAAATGACTACTTCCAGCATCTCAGGAGACTGAAAGAGTTATGGCTGCCAGTCGCATAGCCAGCCAAAACGCAGAGCCAGGAGATGAGGTTTCTCCGGGCCAGCTATGGGAAATTGAGATAAGGGACATCTTTATTCCTTTTTCCTACAAATGGGTTGGTAATTTCCCAACCAAGGCCATTACTCCTTTAGAATGCATTATGATTCATTTTCTTTTGCCCAAAGGCTTGGCCCCAATACAGATTGGAAGAGGGAACCGACCTTCAGAGGGAAATATCAATGACAATACTATCCTAAGACTGGACTCATTTTTTGTGAACGTGAAGGGAAATGGGAAGAATTCCCCTATGTTCATTGTTTGGGGGCCTTAAGGGAAAAAATCGAGATATATGTAAGCAATGTAAGGTGGATCCTAATTTAATGGCAGCCCTTTCTGAAGGCCAGCGATCAGGAGGGGAAACGAGTAAGGGCCCCTTACCTGTATCCAAAACAGCCCTAGAGAAGGAGGAAAGGACGTCTTCCACTCAGCCTCCCCCTCCTAGGGTCCTCATCTCTATATCAAAAAATACAGCTCTGCTCCATGCTACCCACCTTATCCAGGCCCTCCCTATAATGTATCAGGCAGGTTTCCCTTACAAGAAGCTAAAATGCCAGAAGAAAAAAAACTTTACATTACAAGGTTTAAGACAGATAAAAGGAGATCTAGATAAATTTTCTGATCAGATAAACATATAAAGCCTTTTCAGAATATTATGGTTGTTTTTGAGTTGACCTGGAAAGATATAGTTTTTTGTTAAATCAGACTCTTAATGAGACAGATGTTTTAAAAAACACATTTAAGGAAATCTAAGATTTAGCCCTTAAATTCTGCTGAATTAGCCACTATATCACAAATACAAAATGAGAGCCCAGCGGCCTTCCTGGAGAGGTTGAGGGAGACTCTCATTAAATATATAGCTATCTCCCCTGTCACCCCTAAGGCTGAGATGATTTTAAAGGACAAATTTGTTACTCAATCAGCCCTTGATATTTAGAGAAAATGCAAAAATGGGCTGTCGGCCTTGAAGGGACCCTGGAGGAGCTCCCAGGCGCTGCCAATTGAGTATATTACAAACAAAACAGAAACGGAGGCTTAAAAAAATCTGAGGCCTTAGTTGTGGCCTTACGTACTATGTCAGACCGGACTTCCCAAGGTCCTGGCACCAAGTGCCATTTATATGGCTCTGAACGTATAAGCCATAGAAGCCAAATAAGAATGCCCCTGGAGGGGACAACCAAAATGAAAACCTCGAAAGCCATGCCCCTTGTATGGAAACAACCACTGGAGACCTGAATGCCCTCGGGCACCTCTATCTGTGAGGGTTCAGATAACCAATGTCCCTGGAAGGGACTAACCGGGACCTGGGGCTTTTGACGGTGGCTCCCCTAAACCAACTGTCTCTCAGAAACCCAGAACCTGGGGTAACTCTAAATAGAGAAGGAAAACTGGCTGATTTCCTTCTTGACACCAGAGCTACCTTTTCTGTCCTCCTTTCCACTCCAGGCCAACTATCCAAATGCAGCCTGACGATTAGAGGCATCTCCGGAAAACTTGTAACTAAATTTTTCTCTCGGCCCCTGGGATGTATATGGGGAAACCTAATTTTTTCTCATTCTTTCCTGATAATGCCAGAGAGCCTTACTCCCTTGCTAGAAAGGGGCATTATAACTAAATTAGAGACTATGAAACAATTATGTGAGTTTTTGAAAATTACTGGATAGTGTAGGCTATAGATACCGGGGTTCAGGAAAGTAGTTTACCTACTGTATCAATTATTGAAGGAGACTCAATCCTACCTACTCTCCCTCCCCCGCAAAAAAATAAATAAATAAACTGAGGTCTGACTCCTAGACACTGTCTCCAGCCCTTGGAATGGTTACAAACAGAGCAGGGCACTCACTATTACCAAGCTCACAGAGCTGAAAGATCATTAAAACACAGCCATCAGGCCTTTCATTTAGGGAGGGACAAAACTTATCAAATGGCCCAAAGGAAGTTTACTGGAAAAAAAATTGCCAAGGACACTTCTGCAAGTAGTATCAACCTATGAAGCATGTCTTAGAAACAGTCCTTTCAACCACAAACTTGCTCTCCCAGGCAATCAACAAACTGGAGGCTATCCAGAAAAGACTGACAATTAGGTTTCACTCATATGCTAAGGTCAACGAAATTCCAACATCTGTTAGTATGGGTTAATATTTTACTAACTGGATAAAGGCCTTCCCCTAAAAGACAGAAAAGGCACAAAACGTAGTAAAAATTCTGCTTTATATAATAATACCCAGGTTTGGGTCACCTAAACATTTACAAATTATTCATGGTAAATGGTTGCTTTGACTCTTTCTCTAGTAGAACTCCTGAAACTCTTGAAAAAGTTTTATACCTCAAAATAAATCAGACTGTCTGCTTATACTCAGCAAAACTCTAAATAACACCTCACAAGCATTAGATGCTTAAATTTTTTAATTAAGTTAGGGCCAAACTCTTGGAAATAGAGCCACCATTGTTTACTTACGGTGCCTGCTCCTCTATCACCTGAGTTATGCGAGATTCCCTGACATACGTTGTTTACAAAGTCAGGGGCTCTCCCAGATTATTTGGCAGATTTGGAAACTGTAGACATTATCTTAAGATGCCATCTTGTTGGTTTGTGTTTTTCTCTTTGCGTCTGCTAATGTTTATGCCGCCTCATGCCTGCCAGCCTTCCTGTAAACCCATACTGCGGGGCCACTCGACTAACCCCTGGGTAGATTCTAACTGCTGTACCCCGACACCGTCCCTTATCAGATTGAAGAAGCCAGAACAATCATTGTCACTGTTCCCCAACAGCAGTTACAGGCCCTATTCCAGGGGAGAAATCAATAGGGCAGGGTTCACATCAGGCAGGGAGAGATAGGGACCTTCAGGGAGGCAGACTGCAGCTGCGAGTGGGAGGCTAAAGAAGCAGATGCAGTTCTCCCCTTACAAAAATCCTTATGGTGCCCTCCTCCCCATTATCAAGGGCATAAGGAGGGGATCTAAATGAGATAGACAGTCTCACCCTAAGACAACAGAGGCGGCGCCTCAGGCTTCACCCTAACCACCTTTCACCCCTGAGTCAGGGAATGATTACCTGTGAATATGACCACAGACGCTCACCCCTTTAACCAGGAGATGCAATATGGATAAAGGAGTGAAACGTCCATCCCCTAAAACCCCTCTGGAGGGGCCCGTCCACTGTCATTGTGTCCACCCCTACTGCAGTAAAAGTAGCTGAAGTAGGTCCCTGGATTCACTTCAGCAGAGTGAAGCCGGCATATGGAAACCGGGAGTGCATTCCTGATCCATCAACGCTATGCAGGCTGACCATGTGGAAGAAGCAAACTGCAACTCCAGAAACTCCAGGAGACTGCAGCTCTGCTTTAGTCACTCCGGGAGCGGACTCATCTGCCCACGGCAGAAGCTTGAGGAGTTGACAGTCCAATAAAACAAAAGACTGTCCTTATTCTCTGTAGGTTTCCTTACTGTGAGGCGCTGTCACTGCCCTGTTTCTCACTATTACTGTGATTCTTGCTCTACTCTTTGCCATAGGATCGGCCGAGGCCGCCTGGGCACCTGGAAATGTGACGAGAGGTTTCTGTGAACACTCACCTGCCCTTTGTGGATTGGATACTTTGTTGGTACCAACATGGGACACAATGGCCGTAAGAGACTACAAAATTAGATCCCCGCCAACCTTATAGTAAAATAAAATACCCCAGTCCTACTACCAGGGTTTGGCTTCTCAAAAGCCTCAATTATGGGGAAAAACTATCTTGCCTCGTGGGAAAAAGTTCACCGTCATCTCTGTTAAAACCTTAACATGCCTAGGCCGAAGATTTTATAACTCGACTTCCCAGAAAACCCAGTGGTAGGGGACCCCAGATCACCTTGAGCCAGATCCCCACCCCTTGTCTACCCTCTCTCATCTCCGAGAAGCCTGCACAATGTAATCACAGCCATGAAATGGTAAGTCCCAGGCGGACTCTACTAGATAGGTAGAAGGACAGCCGATATTGTCCTTCCCTCAGTCTGGTCAGGGTCACGTGCGCTGGAAACTATTCCTCCATCTTTCTTCCTGCTCCCGCTTGCCAGAGGGAAACATTTAGGAATTCAAGTGTATAGGCACAGGGAGACTCAAAAAAAGCAGCGTGCCTTACAAATTAACAAGTAAAAGGATAATAAATGGCCTCCCAATATTATGGCCCTGCCACCTAGACAGAGAATGGATATCAGGGCTACTATACTGCCACTTACATGTTAAACCGCATAAGTAGACTACAAGCAGTGGTAAAAATTATAACCAATGAAACTGCCAGACCAGAGCTCTTAACTTACTAGCCAAGCAACAAACCAAAATGAACAATGCCATCTATGAAAATTGCTTGGCCTTAGATTACATGCTTGCTTCTGAGGGGGGTGTTTGTGGAAAATTTAACCTGAACAACTGCTGCCCACCGATAGATGATGAGGAAAAAGTCACAGAGGAGTCACAGATCATGCACAAAAATTGCTCATGTCCCAGTCCAGACCTGAAACAGGTGGAACACTGGAGGGTTAATTGGAGGATGGTTTTCAACTCTTGGGGGATTCAAAACCCGCATGAGAATTATCCTCCTAATTTTAGGAGGGTGCTTAATCTTACCCTCCTTAGCTCCCCTGATTGTATGGTCTGCCTCCAGTCTCACTGAGGTCATAATTGAAAAAAAGAGACAGCCACTCATGTAATGATGTTAGAAAAATATAAACTTCTAAGCCAAGATGATGCTCTTTGCCCCTAAATAGAGGGGTCCGAGCATCCAAGAGGGGGGATGTAGTAGGGTCCCCTCCCTGAGGAAAGAAAACAAAAGAACATCTCAAGGCAACCTTGCTACTCACATATGTGACAACATCCTCACGACCTCGTAACATGAGACCACTTAAGCAGACTGCATGTTTGTGTGCTACCAAATATGGGAGACAAAGAAATAAAAACTATATAAAAAACCACGCCACGTGGTGTTCAGGGCTCAGTTCTTTGGGTACGAACCCAACTGAGCGGTGCCTGCAGGAATAAAGTTACTTCCTGGAAAGAAAAGCCTCCGTGTCACGATTCTGTGCGAGAATCTTGCTACACTAACCTTGCAAAACGGTGCCTGAAGTCTCCAGCATGTCGTCCTGCTGTCCTGCCTTGTTTGCCACCCCCAGGCCCCGGAGCAGGGCACCCGAGCGGTCTTCTTCCTCCCTTGTATCCGGGCTGTGGCCTGCTGCCAGGCACGGGTGGCCACCAATATGCCCACAGCAGAGGCCGGCCTGCCGTGCGGTTGTGGCGTATGTCCCTGTCACGGTGGCCCAGTGCAGCTCCCCCCACGAAGGCATCAGCCCGGCCGGTGCTGTAGGAGTGTCCCCATCCCCACGCAGGGGTCTCCAAGCACCTGACCGACGTTCACACCTCCCCACGCAGAGGTCGCTGGCCGACCCGAGGCTTCCCCAAGGACGCCTCCACCTCCAGACCTATTTCTCTGGTCTCCTGGCTGGCTGGCCCCTTGGGAGCTCCCTCCAGAGTTTCTGAGTGAACGCAGACACTGGCCCCTTGAAGGGAGGACAAGGAGAGACCGGGAAGAGACAGGCCACTCAGGTGGGTCACAGCAGGTTTAATAAGCAAGGGATTACATACCAGCTGCTCTCGGGTGGTCCTGTGGTCCGACGACTGGATCTGCCCTGCCGCTGGGAACCTGCACAGTTCCTATGGACGCCTTCAGGGATTTAACCCCTGACACCGGCCAGACGGGCCCAGCGCCCCCTTGCCCTCAGGCTGCAACCTTGCAACAGCTCCTAAGGAGGAGCGCACTTACATTTCAAGGATAAGGGAGGGGTTGAGGGGCCTCCGATGGCCCGAGGCCAGCCTCGGGTCAACAGGAGGTCGAGTTCTCCTAGGAACGCCTTCAACAAGGCATAATTCTGCAAAAACTAGGGACGAGGTAAGGAAGGGAAGATGTGGGGGTCAGGAGGAATCAGTGAGCACAAGAGTCCCAACGGGGCAGGTGGGGTAGGGGAGCATGGCCTGGCAGTACAAGGGCCTACCTGGGTCCCTCACATGAGCCTTCAGTATCATCCGTTCATCAAAATCCCTCTATACGACAGAGGACCGTCTTATGAAAATGATTAGAATGAGGAAGGGGCTGGTCACATTAAAAGTGGGCAGAACGAGAACTGAGGGTCACTGAAATCCGTGGCCAGAGACCCCATGTGCCCTGTTCAACCATGGTCACAAGGAACCGAGGAAACAGGAATCCTGGGAAAGCATGGAAGTCGGCTTGCTACTACTCCCCTCACCCCACAATTCATAGGCTTGTTTATCTGTGCTTGTCTTTTGAAGGCGCTGCGTGTGAACCCCTCTTTCTGAGATCTCTCATCCCCTGGACATTCCCTTTGTGACACAATGTAACTTATCTGTGCTTGTCTTTTGAAGGCGCTGCGTGTGAACCCGTCTTTCTGAGATCTCTCATCCCCTGGACACTCCCTTTGTGACACAATGTAACTGCATAATTGTTAGTCCATTTCACCTTAAACGCACAGCTGCAATGGCAATTGAACCCGATGGTGAAGGTCATTGAAGATCCGGGCCTGCGCTAACGTGACCACGTGAGGCTTGAGCAGCACTGGAGCCCTGTGAGTCCTCACAGCTGAGTCCGCCCACGCCAGGGGCCGCCCCCTCTAGTTTCCCAAGGTTCCCGCCTGGCATCCTCCATGGTGTCCGCCCACAGGGGTGCAGAGAGGAGCCCTTCTTCCTCTTGGGCTGCTCTGCAGTCTCTGACTTGTCAGAGCAGAGTAGGGGCCCCTTGGGGGAACGCAGTAAACAGAATTTCTTCACACTAAGCACGAACTGTAATAAGAACACTGCCTTTTTATGAGAGGACTCCAGGCTTTTGTAATCCTGAACGTGAAAAGTGGCTGTTGCCAAGTGGTACAATTTCAGGGGGTTTCCACATGTACCTTGTGGTTTCTTTCTGACTTGCCACTGTGAACACTGCTTTGAAAAGGATGCTTTCAAGCACAGGAGCACAAAAGGTGTCCCCCCACCCCCCCACCCCCCCACCCCCCTACCCCCGTTTTGGCTAACATGAGACAAGAAGCCAAAAGCTAAGCGGAGATTAGCATCACGAGAGGCCAAATCCTATGTTAATAATATGACCAAGGGCCTGGCCTCTTCCCCAGGTTCTCCTCTGCTTTCTGGAAACCACTTTCACCCCAGTTCCGGCTCCTCCTCATGATCGCAAGGTGGCTGCCAGGGCTCCGCAGTTACATGCTACTTACGTCCCATGTCCTGGGAGAATGCGGTGGCTACTTGCCTGGCTTCCCCGGAGGGGTCCTAAGCATTACGTGATGGAATCCTTTCATGCACATGCCCACCTGCACAGGTTAGTTTGCTTGATGTGGCCTCAATCAGAATGTGCCAATTTGCTCAGCTCGGACCCCAAAGAGTAAATGTATAGATGGAAAGACCCATGAGACTTGATCATGGCCTCACATAGAGGCCTGTATTCAATAATCAGAATATCATTTCTCTCAAGCCAGCAAAAGTGGCAACGGTGTCGACAAAACCCAAATCCTTAATTTCACGCAGACTATGTTCTCTAAATAAAATGAAATTAAAGTACTACTTCTTAGCAACAACAATAAAAGCCACTCCAAAATTTTATAACATGTTTCTAAATAAATACTTTCTATGGAACTCTAGGAAACATCTCAGGACAAAATCTCTGGGACACACTTCGTGAAGAATACAGGGGAAAACTTATACCATGAAATGCTTCTATAAGAAACAAAAATATGACTGAAAATTATTGCGGTCTGTGCATGTAGGAAGTTGCAAAAAGACTACAATAAATACCGGGAGAGAAGAACAAGAGCTATGCTGTGCTCTGAATGCTCGTGTCCCCCCACAACTCATGAGTTGAAATCCAAACCCCCAAAGATCATGGTATAAGGCCGTATTAGCAGCCTCTGGCAGGAGGTCCCTCAGTCACGACTGTGGTGCCATCCAGAATGGGATAGTGCTTCTTAAAAGAGGCTCCAGAGAGAGCCCGAGCTCTCCCACCCCTGAGGACCCAGAGCGAGAACACCTGGCTACCAAGCAGGCAACAGACCTTCGCGAGAGTGCCCTCGTGCCGTCACCTTGACCCTGGACGTCCCGGCGGCCTTCGCAGCCACGGAAATACATTTCTGGCGTTGTCAGCTCCCCAGGTTGTGGCACGTTCCCGTGGCAGTCTGAACAGACGAAGACAGCTACTCAAAGTAGAGAGGAAGTTAATGAATAAAAAAAAAAATGACAAAAAAACCACAGAAGCAGAAGTTCGTCATTGACACTAATGACAACACATACCATCCTGGGCATGATTATCAAGGACAATTTTTTTTCACAGATAAGCAACACTAGCATGTAGAAGGAGACAGAGCCCTGGATCCAGAAGAGAGTTCTGTGACAGACAGGGAACACCCACAATAACTGTATATCAAAGTTGAAAACTGAGATGAAATAGACGCTTTTATAGAACGACGAAACATACCAAAACTTGCCACGAAGAAACAGAAAATCTGAACGCTGTTGTATGTGGTAAAACTTTTAGTACCTAATGAAGAACCTTCCTATGCAGAAGGCTTTCCTGAAGAATCCTTCAGATATTCAGGAGGGAAATAATCATACCAGTCTTACTAAACCCTTTCAGAAAAGACAAGAAAAGTCGTGTGTTCCCAACTCATTTTATGAAGCCAATATAAACATCTTACTAACATCTAACAAAAATGTTGTAAGAAAGGAAAATGAAAGGCCCAGAGGTCTCACCTTGGACGTAGACACAATAACTAAATAAATGGTTAGCATGTGAAAATAAAAAGTACATTAAAAAAACTGTCAAATGGTGGTTGGGTATATTGCTAGAAGGCAAGATTGGTTTCACGATGGGAAGTCAAACATTTTGGTACACTATGTTAACACCAAAATCCCAGGGAAAAGTCATAGGACCTTTGTAATAAACTGGTTAATGTTGGGTACCCATTCATGGTAAAATCTATCAGCAAGTTAGGATGAAAAGCAACCTCTTTAACCTAAGAAAGGGTATCTGCCAAAAAAAATATAATCAAGGGCTACATTTAGTGGTGAAATATCCAACCCTATCTTCATGAGTTTTTTCTTAATGTTTATTTTTTAAATTTTTTAAAAATAATTTATTGACAACTGGTTTCCATATAACACCCAGTGCTCATCCCAACAAGTACCCTCCTCTGTTCCCGTCACCTCTTAATGAGTTTTAAATAAGACTAGGGTGTCGACTGTGTCTCCACAACCATATTGGAGGAAGTGAAAACGACAGAAAATATAGAAAGTATAAATTTTGGAAAGGAAGAAGTGACATCGCCACTGTTCACAGTTGACAATGTTTTGTACATAGGATATACAAAAGGATTAAAATACTTAGAATTGATAAGTGAACAACAGCCGAGTTACTAGATGCAGAAGCAAGAATCAAAAACCACATGTATTTCTCTGTAATAACAAATCACTTATATAAAAAAATTTTAAAAATTAATTCCAAACAGCGACAAGACTATCAAAACCCAGGGAGTAAACCTAACAACGGATGTGCCAAACACTACACGTAACACATAAAACCTCACTGATAGATGCTTCCGGCCTCAGCAAATGGAGAGAAATACATTCTTGTGGATTGCAAGATTTGTTCTCAGGTCATTATTGTCATTTCTGCCTGGATACCAACTGCAATTATATTTATAATGTAAATATTTTTTCATTTAAAATTTGAAAAAAAATCCATCTTGTTCTTTTTGGGGGTAATTTGCAAGCTGAGAGTAAACAGTAGAAGAGCTAAGACTATCGGTCAGAAAAAGAACAAAGTTGGAAGGCGTACGACGCCAGCTAGCCGACTTACTGGAAAGGAGGAGCAATGACAGCCATGTGGGATTGGAGAAAGGGTGGGCAGATACACCGGTGCCAGACGAATGAGTCTAGATCAATCTGGAAATAACAGCTGCTAGATGGCTGAACCTGGGGCCCGCAAACCTCTGTGGTCCCTTCAGTAAATCCACTTGGTCCCTACGGGGAAATACACCTCCTCCCTGACCACATTCCTGTCCACTCAACATTGATTTCGGATGAATAGGAGATCTGGAACAAAACTTAGGATATGACCCTCATGGCTTTAGAGTACGACAGGTTTTGAAAAAAGAAAAGCACTGACCATAAAGAATAGATTGTTCAATTTCACTTCATCGAACTGAGAATATCTGTTCATCAAAGAGACACTATTCAGAGAGTGACAAAGCAAGACAGATCTGCAGAAGACACTCAGAATTATATATCTAAATATATACAGAAATACAAATATATGTAGGACTACAAATCAGTTTAACAAAACACAAATATCTCAATAAAATGTGGGTAAAAGACCTGGAAAGGCATTTCATAAAACACATACACGAATGGCCAATAAACCTCATGAATCAGCACAAAATGCACATTTAGACATAATGAGAGGTCCCTGCACACCCAGCAGGGTGGCTGAGATTAAAGACCGCCCATGCAGCACGTGTTTGTGAGTATATAATGCAACCGACATTCAGACACCACAGACCCAGATCCCCACCTCGATGCTCAAAGTGATAGTTAAAAAGTTAGACAGAACTCCCCCAGGACTGAGATCCAGAAATCAAGGAAAATTACTGCACCCCAGGCTAAAACAGAGCATCCAAGTAAGAACAACTCCCCCCAAAGTGCACTGGTGCAGACAACTAAGACTTCACCCCAAAGGCTAAGACAGAGCACAGCAAGGACAATCTACCTCTAAGGCAGAGACAGAGCCCCAAACTGCTCCCCAGCCACGGCGGAGACAGTAGCCAAGGAACAGTCCCCCCACTACCGAAGGGAGATGAAGTGCCCAAGGACAGGTCCTCCATAGGGCTGAGCAGGACACTCAAGGCAGAATCCCCCTTCTGTGCAGAGATGGACCTTTCAAACAACCTCTCAGCTCCCCAGATCTCCGAGGGGGCACCAAGAAAGAGCCCAAGCCCCAGTGCTGAGAAAGGACCCAATGTCAAGTTCTCTCCCGCACGGCTCAGACAGAGCCCCCGAGGGAGAGTTTCTCTCAAGTCTTAGAACACCCAAAGAACAGCACCTATCAAAGTCTCCCCAGGATGAAGCATCCCCAACAGGGACCAGCCCACCACCAGAAAAGCCCACCCCATCATGGCTATGACAGAGCACCGTAGGAAAAGTGCCCCTTCCGGCTGAGCACCAAGGAGAGTCTCTCACAGGCTGAGATAGAAACCCTCAGAGACAGGAATCTAGGGGCTGAGACAATGCCCCGGAGGAAACATTCCCCTCACACAGCATGGACGGATTGCCAGGAAACACCCCGCACCCCAACTTACGACTGAGATAAGGACCCAGAGAGGAGTCCCCTCACCAGGACTGAGTCAATTCCACGAGGAAAGTCCCTCACCGAACTCTGTCTCTCTGACAACCAAGGACAGCACCGTCTCCAAAATGGCGGACACAAGCTGCCCAGGGAAACGCTTCCCCCGTGCTGAGATTAGAACCCAAGGAAATATTTCCACAGAGTTGAGGTAGATCACCCAGGAAGATACCACACCTAATGGCTAGAAACCTCCATAGCTCAGAGAGAGCACCCAGGGAAAAGAATCCACACTCCAAGTGGTAAAATACTGACCTCGTTCCGGGAGCCTGGCAGCAACTCACAAAATGGCAGTAAAGACCTGATACCACTGAGGTGGAACTCTCTAGAAATGTGCCCTCTGAGAGGCTGGAAACACGCCCCCTAAGGGTTCTGGGAGTGTTGTGCATACCACACATGTGGCCAAAGGACTGACACGTTATTACTTTCCCAGGGAGGTGTAAGAGAAGCTGCAGACCCCATAGTGCAGATGACACGCTGCCCAGCGGCAGCCCCGCCCAGCCCTGGAGACCCCACGAGGGGTGCAGAGCCCGGTGCTGGAGAAGCCCCGGGACCCCAGGAGACTGCTGGGCCCCCCACCCAGCACCAGGAAGCATGTCTTCCCCCCCCCCCCCACCACATCTCAGGCGCTCCCTACCGACAGAGCTCTGGCACTGACGCCATAGGAAAAACATTTAAAGGAACCATAAAAATTTTCACACGTCAGGCCAAAAGGGTGAGTTTGAAGCTGAGACAGAAAATCGAAAGTTGGCAACTTGTCCTAACAGTAAAAAAGAAGGTTATTTGATGATCATATAGATGCAGGAAACAGATGTGATCAAATATAACAAATTTTATGAGGAAATATTAGAAGCATTTGATAAAAAGGTCCCTACCCAAATCTGCTCTACCCAATCTTCCCGGGGGGAAACATTAGAAGGATATATTGAACATGACATCAAAGCAAGACAAGATTGCTCACCATCGTCCCTTCTATTGAACTTGCCATACAGCGGTCCTGCCTGGCACCTTAAGATGGTGACGAGGGCCGTACACACAGCAAATTCTCAGACCTTTTAATTACTGACAAGCCCCGAGAATTGTGCCTTTCACGGAGTCACCAGGCACGTGAAAAAAGGACAATTGTTTGCGAATATGCTGCTGCAGAGCTGCAAACAGTTCTGTCCCGTCCATTGGGGGACAAGTTGCTGATGTTCAGGCCTACCCTGGATGTGAAGTCCTGGTTTTCGAGGCCTTCACAGAGCTGAGGAGGGCGGTGGGAATAGTGCTGTTAAAACAGTCCGAGTCTCAAGGTACCTACTGGGATCTGGCCACGTTTCTTGAGTAAACGCTCTTCCAATCTTGCAAGCCTAGCGTTAATTTGCACACTTCTGAAACTGTTCATTTAGACATGATAGTCTGTGTCCTCATCGCTTGCATGCTGGAGTGGATTTTACAGCATCTTATGCCACCAACCCAGACGTGCCTTTCCGTGTAAGTTACATTAAATGAAGTCCAATTCCAGTCCATCAGACTGCAAATTATTTATAGTGTTTCTCTTTTTGTTTCGGGAGAAAACTAGTATAGGCGGTGTATGCACACTGTGAGAAACTACCTACACACCAGGCCACTCAGTGTTAGGGTCCCATTACTGAGGAAGGGAAAGGAGTGAACACGGGTAGACAGGTGGCAGTCCCTGCCCAGGCAGAAACAACACAGAACCAGGCAGCAGAGCAGGGGTCTGCAAGCAGAGCTGTCTGACAATAAAGGGGAGTGAAGAGGACTACAGAGGGTCTTACCTTAGTTGGGGAGACCTAGCACCCCTCTGAAGAGGTGACATTTTGGGAGAGAGGGGGGAAGGGGAAACAAGGAGATGTGGGAAACAGAGTTGTGACAGAGGGAAGAACAGGTGCAACGGCCGCGGATGGGCTCAGGCTGCCATGGGTGGGGAACCATGAGGCAGGTGTGAGGCAGCAAAGGGGTGGGGGGAAGGGCGGAGCCACCAAGTGTGCTTGGACATGTCCACGGCTCTTTTCAACTACCTCTTCCGTGATTGCATTGTTATCCTCCGGGCCGAAAGTTTGAGCAGTTTACACGCAAGTTTGTAGAGCCCATTGCTGACTGCATCAGGGACTTTTTCTACAAGCCTCAGGTACTGGTCTCTGGAAATAGGGAGACCTCATGCTGTGCTTGGAGATGAAAGGGGATCTTGACAGACACTTTTTGAAATTGAATAAAGGGTAACCTCACGAAATTGGAGTCGAGGGGCCAGTAGGGGGAGCTCACCCCTACCTCTTGTCATCAGTTGCAGACCTAATAATAGGAATGTACCTGGCAAGTCCATACTACTTCAGCTACTAAGTTACCATCCCAGCAGGAGGAAGAAAGATCTTCCTCCGCCCCCAGTAACAGCCCAGCCAATGAGAGACTGTCACGGCTCAGCCAATGAGAAGCCTCTATACTCGGAACTCTTACTTTACAGCAGGGAGCTTGAGGGTCACAACAGGCCGTCTCCTCTGGAAAAGAGCCTGGCTCTGCTTTGTTCTCTCAATTTCCCTATGGTTTTTCTGGAGCTCACCTGGCCCGGATTGCAATTCTCAGCTATTCCCTATAAATGCATTTTGCTGACAAAATAACCGACGGTTTTAATTTTAGGTTAACAACTTCTTCCCCTGGTGAGACAAAGTCCTCACCCTCTTTAGTCTTTACATGTCGATTTAGTAAGGCGTCCAGTTTCCCTTGTATCAAGTGCGGGCGGAGTGCTGCACAGCTCCCTGCGCACACACAGTGGGGTGAGGGACACCCAGGTTTAACTCTGGCTTCAGCTTCCAAGCAGTTTTCAGACCTTGAGCAAAGACATGCTCCCAGGGGCCCGGGTTCCTCGGGCGTTAATTGGAAATCGCAGCCCCAGCCTCATAAGGTAGCTGTGGGCTTGAGGTGAGCATGATGTTCAGAAGCCAAAGCACAACCTGGCACGTTTTAGTTGCTCCGAAAATGCGCTGCTCAGGGTGGTGGCTGCATGTAGGAGACAATCGTGGCCAAAACTAGGAGAGGCTACAAGCTCTGGGGCACAGAGCAGTTCGCGGACTCATTCACTGACTGTCAGTGATCTAATTTGGGGAACACAGACAGCAGAATCCCCTGAGGGCCTGGGAATTGCTGAGGGACCCAAGCTTTGGCCTATGTGACAGGATACCTCTCTGTGGGAATCCTCAGTGCTGAAGGCTGAGGCAGAGCCTGAGGCAGATGAGAGTTAGACCCTCCCTGCCCTGGGAGCTCCCATCAGGGAGTGAGAGTGAGCAGAGAATGTCCCAGATCCAGGTCAGATGACAAATAGTGACCAATGGGAGACTGTGGGGCAGGGACAGCCAGAGGCTGTGGAGTTTGGGGGCAGCTTGGAGGCATGGAAAGGACTTGGCTTTAAGCCAGACCTGACTCTGAATGGTTCCTCCAGGTTCCCCCTCATTTTCTTATGACCGGGGGCTCCGTACCTAAGTTTTTGTTTCCACTTCCCCTCCTGTAAACTGAAGTTCCTGACGGTATCCACCCATGATGTTTGTTGGGAGGATTAAAAATAATTCCTTCAGTATATGTTAGAAACCATCTTAGCGCCATCTGCTTCTCTAGTGAAATAACAGTCAACTAGACACTCTTCTCATGGATCTTCCATTCCAGGTGAGAGATTGAGACACTATGTAAGCAGAACAACAGTCACATAATATTAGTGCACTTAAAAAACGTTGAAATCATAGAAGAGATTTAAAATGAGTATGGTGGATCATGTGTGATTGCGAACAACAGTCTGTGACAACTATCCATTCCTGCCATTATAATGGACACAAAAAGGCAGTGGGACTTGGTGTCTCCGGTGGTACCATATTCCTTGTTGTTGTTCTATTTCAAGCCATTTTTCAAGTAACCTCAAAACCTGCTAGTTTGTATGGGGGCCTAGCTCATGAGAAAGTCCTCTGCTCCCCCACCTATGGCCTCCAGGGGAGTTGCTTATGAACAGGTAATGAGAACAGAAGCAAATCCCCTCAGATCGAGCTTACTCGTGTTCCTTCACAGTAGGCAGGCTCACTGTATTGATTTCTTACTGCCACATAACAAACCATCACACGTGGAGCAGCTGAGAACACCACGCATTTATTGCCTCACTATTCTGCACATCAAACAACCCAGAAGGCTCATCCACTATCTCTGCTGCATGACTCACAAGGCCAAGTGAAGGCATCAGCTAGGCTGGTGCTTACCTAGAAGCTCTGGAATCCTCCGCTTCGACTCATTCAGACCCAACTCCTGAAGAGTGGAGAATGAGGTCCCCATTTCCTTGCAGCTGCCAGCCAAGGGGTGCCTTCAACTCCTACAGCCACCCCCGTGCCTTCTCAGGAGCGCTGCTTTATCCTCATAGTGGTCACTGGGTGGTGTGTGCTTCTTGTGCTCTTAGTCTCTCTGACTTCCTCTTCCATCCCTCGGTAGGGAAAACCTTTGAAAGGACTCCCTAAGTGGGGCAGGCCCACCCACATTCTCTCTGTATCTCAGGATCAAGTGACTTGGGACCTTGATTACACCCACAAAACCCCACCAGAATAGTACTCGTAATTGTACTTGTATGTTTGATACGAGAAATGGGAATATGGGAGGGCATGACTAGAATCTTGCTGTCTTGTCTGCTCAGGCTACTAGAACCAAGTACCATAGACTGGATGGCTTCAACCACAGAAATCTGTTTCTGTTTGTCTTGGAGGCTGGGAAGTCCAAGATTAAGGTGCTGGCAGATTCAGTGTCAGGTGAGGGCTCTCTTTCTAGCTTGCAGATGGCTGCTGCCATAGTCTGAATGTGTGTGTCCCCACCCCAATGCATACGTTGAAGTCCTAATTCCCAGTGTGATGGTACTTTGAGGTGGGGGCCTGTCTTGCCAGGCTCAGTGGCTGGGAGTGACTGTCCTCGCTTTGTGCTTGGGGTCAGGCAGGGAGTCAGAAGATGGAGGAGATGGCTACTCTGCCCCACATCAATGTCATGTACTTTGAGGTGGGGCCTTTGGCAGATCCTCATGAATAGGATCTGTGCCCTAGTAAAAGAGGTGCAGGTGTGTCCCCCGTCCCTTCAGCTGTGTGAGAACACAGTGAGAAGACAGCTGCCTGTGAGCCAGGAAGCTGGTTCTCACCACACACTGAATCTGCCTGTGTGCTGATCACGGACTTCCCAGCCTCAGGAACTGTGAGAAATACATTTCTCTTATTTTCTAGTCACCCAATCTATGGTGTTTTGTTAGAGCTGCCGTAATAGACTAAGACAGCTGCCTTCTCACTCTGTCCTCACATGGGGGAGGGAGGGAGCAAGCTTTGTGTTTTCTTCTCCTAAGGGCACTAATCCCATCAAGGCTGTTCTGCCTTTATGACCTCATTTAAACCTACTTACCTCCCAAAGGCCCACTTCCAAATACCACCACACTGGGGTTAGGGCTTCAACACAAGAATGTGGAGGGGGAGACACAGAAATGTAGTTCATAGCACTTGCCTATTGCACAAGCCAAAAGTGGACAGTTGCTGCACAGTCCCACCTGGGACAGCCCTGATGGACAGTGAAGGGTAAGCCTCCCAAAGGGAAGATTTGAGCAGCGGTACAAATATATGGCCATGAACAGGCTGTGCTCAAGTCATGAGCTCAATGGTCAGGGGCTTTGAGAACATATGGTTGAAAATTTGTGACAAGGAGGTCTGGGGAGGATGTATGTGCATACACCCACCTGGATAGACATCCGGTGTGAAGAAAAATGTGTCTCATGAGGGTGATCAGCAAAGAATAAGCTTACCAGTGCAGAAGTTTAGTAATCTAATGAATAAAGTATCCATTAGGTAGATGTCAATCAGCCTCTTTCCGGAGCACCTGTATCATCCCCAGTGGGCTCAAGTGCTAAGTTGCCAACATGGCAAGGTTAGAGATTATGCTAGTAGTAATTACTCCTTTTTTAGTTTTTCTCCCAATTTTTAAATTTTTCTTCTTTTAATTTTTAAATGTTTACTTATTTTTGAGACAGAGAGACAGAGTTCACACGGGAAAGGGATCAGAGAGTGGGAGACACAGAACTTCAAGCGGGCTCCAGATCCTTAGCTGTCAGCAAAAACCAGACTCAGGGCTCGAACTCACAAGCTGTGAGATCATGACCTGAGCCGCAGTCGGGTGCTTAACCGACTAAGCTACCCAGGGGCCCTGAGATAATGACTTCTAGGGAGCAGTATTTGCTGTGCATCAGCATCTGACATCATTTGTTTTTCTCTCCTGTCA
Organism: Paguma larvata; assembly: GCA_030068075.1. NCBI lineage: Eukaryota > Metazoa > Chordata > Mammalia > Carnivora > Viverridae > Paguma > Paguma larvata. Next base: position 29,114 of record JAINVK010001077.1, read on the forward strand.
TCAGGATTCACAGGTATTGAAATAAAATGGTGGAAATGGAAATACCCTCTTGTCAGTGTGTCCCTTAACCTTCCCATGAATATTGCTTCAGGCTTTGCTGAAACAGAGGTCTTCATCCCAGAGGGAGAAAAGCTTTCACCAAGGAGCACAACAGTGATTCCATCAAGAGGGAATTATGCTGGCCATTTTAGTTCCCTCGGCACTCTCCATCAAAAGCCAAATAATGGGGTCCCATACTGTCTGGTGTAATAAAACTGGACAATGAAAGGGAATTGGGGTTCCTGCTACCCAAGGAGCTAAGGAAGAGTACGTCCAGTGTGTCTCTCATATTGTGTGATTACTTTGTGAAGAATTGCAACAACCCATTTAAGGCGGGACATCTTGCTGGCCCAGATGCTTCAGCAATTAAGTTTTGAGTCATGCTACCAGGCAAAGAACACTGACCCTGACCTGAGGTGCTATCTCAGGGGGAGTGGAATGAGAAATGGGTAGTGAAAGAAAGCAGGTATAAATACCAGCTACAACCATGGGCCCTGCTACAGAAACCAGTAGTATATTATTCAGCTTGATGAGTTAATAACATCCTTCTCTTCAGCTAAGAAAATAAACAAAGAAACAGACATCAGACAGTACTTTCATAGGAAATTCTCAGGGCAAACAGCCCAGGTTTTACTGATGGAGACCATAACATTACAAGACTCCACTGCTTCCTATCTTAGCCTTATCTCTAGAAGGCAATTTTCTTGACCACATTTTAGGAGGCTTCAGCCACATCCCATTCCATCTTACACCATAGAACATCCGTCCATGCTTCTCACTGGTCTTTGCAAGAACTCAATTCTCTGCTTTTCTTGCGATTGACTTTCTTGAGACGGCGGTAGGATTCTAAGTTTTCTAGTACCTTCTCAAGCTGCTGAATCAAGACTACTCTTTTAAACCTGAAAATAAAGACAAATTTCAGTAAACCGAAGATACCTAAATCATCTAACATGTGTGAGACATAGTAGTGGATAGAAAATAGAGCCTGCAATCTCCATGGGAATAGAAAATGCATCCTCTTGGGAAAATGTAGACGAGCAAAATACCAAGAGTGTCTTCAGTTGAGGGCCCCTGCCCCCGCCCCCCCCAGACTATAATGAGCATACACATTCCCAGGACTTGGAAGAATGGGTTAGACTAGGATAATGTCAATCTAGCTGCCTAGGGAAATAGCATGAAATATGATGAGGGCCAGGGTTTGAGGAAAACAAGCCAGGGCTTGGTTTCTCCCCAGTTCAGGATTAGGTATATCTGCTTAAAAACTTGAGGAGTTCTGAAAAAGAAATCAGAGTTCTTTTTTACAACTACCTTGCAGCTTCCTTGATGGTAAATTCAACAAATTGCTTCTTGAGTTCAAGGGGCCCTTGCACTTCGTCAAACAAAGTGAAAATCCTTTCATAATCTGAAAATAATTTTTAAATATCAGTATTTTTAAAAACACAAAGATGGTATAGAACTCATTCTTAGTGCATTCACTGTCTCTGCAATCATTCCTCATGGGCTAGAGGGTTGCATGGTGTGTGTGGTGAATGCTTCCTAAGGAAACTGTCTTCAACACCAAACAAGCAAAACAGACAGTTTTAAGAGATGTTTTAGGAATTTCGAGAGCAATTAAAGAGAAACCATCCTAAATTATGTAAAAACCCACTGAAGCCAAAGGATGAGTTCAAGAGGTGAGTTGGATCTATTATAAATCATTGAATGAGAGAGACTTCCCATGGTTTTATTAATAGCCATTCTTTCATGACTTACTTCGTCCAAACCTCCGAACTTCCTTCATTAATTGATGTTTTATATCATCATTAATTTTCCGTGCCATAGCAGCACTTACTGGCCCTTCATTTGGCACAGCTCCCGGTGAAGACTCGGCCGGGACTTTTGGGTCACCTACAGACACACGGCCGTTTTTGGTTCCTGCTCCAGGTGAATTACTAATACCATCTCCTGCCACATTCATAACTTCTGGTGCAGCAGCTTTTGGCAAGAAATCATCAGGTGGGGTAGGATTTTTTTTCATCTTCTTGTCATGGACATTGTGAGTGACAGTAGCACCTGAAAACCAAATTGAGAGATTGAGCTGTGAGATAGGTGTGTTTTATCACCCCCTGAGAGACATCCCTGTGCTCTGCACTTTGGAGAAAATTATTTGTTTCTTTAAGCAGAAGTATGTGCAAGGGGAAATATCAGATCTCACAAATAGGTCCCCATAAAGACCATACAAGAATTCACTTTTTCTCTCTTGACACTGTGAATACATACAAGTGGAAATATTAGACCGCACAAGCAGGCCTCCATAAAGATCATACCATAAGACACTTTTTCTCTCTTGGCACTAATAATCATACAGAAATGCAGTTGGACACTACAACTGATAAACAAACATTCACGGAGCCCTGACACTCTTGATTTAATGCTTCCTTGATGCCCTTTACAAGGTGAAAAGCTGAATATCTATCTCGCTTGATGTCAAGATATCTGATATTGGCATTCCCAGGATGCCCCAGGAACCTGCTTCGTCTGACTCTTACACTACTCCAAATGGTCAGAGCCAACGTAGAGATTTGCGCCTCCACTTGCAAACATGCTCCTATCTGTCCATCCCTCAAGGACATAATTATATACTTCTTTTGACATAACTGAGCACTCGAGATGGGGTTTCCCCTCTGCTTCCTGTCTGCTTTACTATGGTAACGTACTTGGCTTTCTCTTAGATGATGGGCAGCTGCTGGACTTCCTAGGACATTTCACTTGTTTTTCTTGTCCTGCAGCTAACTGAGCTCCATCGTCATCCTTTGATTGCTGAAAAACATCAGTGAACATATTCCATTAAAGACAAAACCCAATCATTCCAAAATTGTCCTCTTTATAGGCACACATAGCCATGCATTTATATTATTAAGTTTTAATCATAGGCCAAAGATTTATATTCACCTAACCCACACCATGTTTTCAGAAAATGCGATCCCCTTTTAGTATAACCTAAGTGAATAAGGAGAAGGTAAAATACAAGGTTTTTGTATAAAACCAAACATGGGACAACCACAGTTACAGTTGCTACGAATGCAGGAGAACGAGTGGCTTTCATCAAACTTATAAATCCATGGTTATCTTTTTGGAGAAGTACACACCATATTGCTTCAATTTTTGTCAGGGAAGAAAAAGAAAATACCTTTTTTGAGCTTTTGTGCTTTAAATCTATTAGGTAGTACTGAATAACACTTTATGAAATGATACATGGAGACAGTAAAGGGTAGAATAGATTGAAAATGTAAATCTCCCCACCTCTAACCTTATGGAGATTCAAACATATCATCCTTGGCGCTGGTTGCGTATAGGGAATTCTTTTCAGTGTCCGTAGTGAATAAGACATGAAGTCGAGGGTGTGATAGGTTAGCTTAAAGCCGTTTTTATCAAAGCACAACTGGAGACATGCCCCTGCATTATCTGAATACAGTTGTGATAAAAACTATTTTCCCAATGCATTTGCATTTCCCATAAAAGAGGAATCCAGAATGGGTGAAACCATTTTCATCGAGCATTTAGTCTCCAGTAGGTACTCTTCTAAATGTTCTACATTAACCCAATCCTCCACCAAGCCTTATGAGTTAGGTGTGATTATCATCTCTGTTGATTAAAAATGAGGAAACCAAGCCACATAAAATTTAAAAAAACTCCAGTTAACTGAGGAGTTTGGAGTGAGGTAGATAACTTTAAGTATTGTGTTGTTACAGAAATGTTTCTTACATGTTCTGTGTCTTTATATCAATGATCTCTTCCATGAGAGCAGCTATGATCCTCTTTGTCTTCATGCTTCAATAGTCAAGTCACATGCCTCTCTCATACACACTACACATATCTCACATTAAGATGTCCTAAGGACGATCCAATTATGGCAGCATCAGCTAGTACTTCGAATTTCAAGAGGAACACTTATTTTCTAGGTAGAGCACTAGGGACTTGAATAATGGAAACAGAGAAAGTAGCCTATGATCTCAATATTAAGGGAGTTACTGGGGGATGGGGTGGGAACAAATATAGACTGTGGACCAGAAAGATGTGGATTCAAATCCTGGCTCTATCTCTTATCATCTGTGTCATTCAGAGCAACACATTTGACCACCGTCAGCCTTGATTGTTTCTTATGGAAGGGTGGCTAGTAACAGAATCTACAAAATGGTTGTAGTCGCTAAATGGGATCATTTAAAACACCAGCATCTACTCCAGTAAATGGCAACTATTATTTCTGTTCAACTAACACACTCTTGGATCCAGAGGATCCTACTTTCTGTTCACATAAGATTCCTTGTATCATACTTTATCTCTTAAAGACAGAGCATGAGAGCACATGACTTACATTCATCATTTGAAGAAGAAAACAATTCTACCAAAAATACCACAATTTGGGGAGAAATACTCGTCATTTTCTTACCTTCTCATCATCTTGAAGCAGATAGCTGAGAGTATAAAGTCTCTTAGGTTGTTGTGGATTAGTTTTTTGAGGTGGAGAAACTGTCGTCTTCAGCTTCTCCTCATAGTCAACTATTTGTTTGAGCAGAGCACTGTGATAGGACTCTGGGAAATCGGTGGGAAAAACATTGATGCTGTACAGCTCAAATTTACGATCCTTCAGGAAGGACATGGCCAAACACTGTTAGCGACCTGCACCATGGCACCAAACAGAGTTTAGAATCTCATATCTAGGATCTCTGTCATTTTCTAGAATCTAGAATCATCGTCCCTCATCTAAGTCGTTACTCAGCCCACCATCACTACTGCCTATAGGCTCACCACTAGGTCCAGAACAATTCCCTTTCGCTTCAAGCTAGGTTTGTGAATGGGCTGACCTCCCTTATACCACCATCCCGACTAAAAGACCATACTTGTTCTCTGCTTGCAAGAACCTAGGCTCCATGACATTCTTTCACAGTTAGTCCAGGGAACCTTGAGGACTGGGCCTTAACCTCTTTGGATCATTTGGTTAAACCTACAGACGTTCTTCTCAGAAAAGTCCCCTTACAAACAAAACTTGGTGTATAATGTCACGGGTATGTCCAGCCTAAGATCTGTTCAATTTAGTGGACAGATAATCCCACTTAAAATCAACAAAATGGGGCAAAGAAGCTTGATGGACTGACACAAATTATCCTGTACACTATCAGTTAATCTTGTCATATAAATAAGGAAGTCTCTGCCGAACTCATAACTATAGGCAGTGTGATATGGTACTAGAGTGTGCAGTCTCTGGAATCTTACAGATCTAGATTCTGCCACTTTTCGATGGGCTAAACCTGGGGGAACCAGTTACATTCTTATTCAAAGTTTTATTACCATAAAATGAGCATAAAACAGGGTCTACCTCATCTGGCTGTTTGAAGGATTACAAGAGATAAAGCATGAAAATGATAGTGTATGTGATGCTTAACACACGTCTCCCCTTTGCCTGAGAAACATTTTAATCGTGGACTAGGCAGATGTAGGGACTCAGTGAAAATGGGTATTCTAAATATTAAAGTATTACAAAATAACCTACTCATGCAACAAACATGCAAACTTAACTTGATATTTTGATAATCCACAAATGTCCTAAACAAAATCTTGTCTGTCTTTAGCAGATCATGTCCTTCTCGTTAAGTAGTCTGAATACTACATGCAACATCATACACATTTCCAGATTTTTGAAACTTACTTCAAATCTACAATTATTAATACATGTGGTACTGACGTAAGAATTGACAATAGGCCAAAGGAACAAACCAGAAGGTCCAGAAATAACCCCTTAATCTATGGTCAATTGAAATTTGACAATGGTGCCAAGATTATTCAATGGAAAAAAGTCTTTTCAATAAATGTTGCCAAGAAAAATGGACATCCAGATGCAAATGAATGCAGTCATACTCCTTCCTCACACCATAGACAAAAATCACCCAAAGTGGGCCATCGACCTAAATGTAAGCAAATAATAAGTGCCCACCACAAATGGGCTTTTTGATCACAAAAAATAAAAAAATCACAACAGCATTCACTCATGTTTTAATTCATTTTACAATATCTAGAGTAAAAAGTTAAAAACAAAGAAGGAGAAAATAAGCATAAAGAAATACAAAGAGGGGTGCCCGGGTGGCTCAGTTGGTTAAGCGCTGACTCCTTATCTCCGCTCAGGTCATGATGTGACAGTTTGTGGGTTCCAGCCGCATGTTGGGCTCTGTGCTGACAACGTGGAGTCTTCTTGGGTTTCTTGCCCCCCTTTCTACCTCCTCCCTCACTCTCTCTTTCTCAAAATAAATAAACTTACAAAAAGAAATACAAAGAAAAAACACAAAGTAAGTTGGTAAATACACATCCAAATATTATCTGTGATGATAATAAATATAAATAGAATACACTTGCCAGTGATTGTTGCCAGTAAGAATTATTTTTAACATAATTTATTGTCAAGTTGGCTAACATACAGTGTATACAGTGTGCTCTTGGTTTGGGGGTAGGTTCCCATGATTCCTCGATTCCATACAACACCCAGAGCTCATCCCAACAAGTGCCCTTCGCAATGCCCATCACCCATTTTCCCCTCTCCTCCGTCCCCCCATTAACCCTCTGTTTGTTCTCTGTATTTAAGAATCTCTTATGGTTTGCTTCCCTCCCTCTCTGTTTGTAACTATTTTCCCCTTCCCTTCCCCCATGGTCTTCTGTTACGTTTCTTAATTTCCACGTATGAAGGAAAACATATGATATCTGTCTCTCTGACTGACTTATTCTCTTAGCATAATACCTTCCAGTTCCATCCACGTTGCTACAAATGGCAGGATTTCATTCTTTCTCATTGCCAAGCAGTATTCCATTGTATATATATATGTACACCACATCTTCTTTATCCATTCATCAGTTGACAGACATTTAGGCTCTTTCCATAATATGGCTATTGTTGAAAGCACTGCTATAAACATTGGGGTGCATGTGCCCCTATGAATCAGCACTCCTGTATCCCTTGGATAAATTCCTAGTAGTGCTATGCTGGATCTTAGGGTAGTTCTATTTTTAATTTTTTGAGGAATCTCCACATTGTTTCCCAGAGTGGCTGCGCCAGTTTGCATCCCCACCAATAGTGCAAGAGCGTTTCAGTTTCTCCACATTTTGCCAGCATCTATTGTTTCCTGAGATGTTAAGTTTAGTCACTCTGACTGGTGTGAGGTGATATCTCAGTGTGGTTTTGATTTGTATTTCCCAGATGGTGAGTGATGTTGAGCATCTTTCATGTGTCTGTTGGCCATCTAGAGGTCTTCTTTGGAGAAGTGTCTATTCATGTCTTCTTCCCATTTCTTCACTGGATTATTTGTTTTTTGGGTGTTGAGCTCGGTAATTTTTTTATCGATTTTGGATGCTAACCCTTTATCCGATGAGACATTTGTAAATATCTCTTTCCATTCCATCGATTGCCTTTTAGTTTTGTTGATGTTTCCTTTGCAGTGGAGATTTTTATCTTGATGAGGCCCCAATAGTTCATTTTTGCTTTTATTTCTGTTGCCTTTGGCAACATGTCGAGGAAGAAATTACTGTGGCTGAGATCAAAGAGGTTGTTGCCTATTTTCTCCTCTGGGGTTTTGATTGTTTCCTACCTCACATTTAGGTCTTTCATCCATTTTGAGTTTATTTTTGTGTTTGTTTAAGAAACTGGTCCAGTTTCATTCTTCTGCATGCTGCTGTCCAGTTCTTCCAGCACCATGTGCTAAAGAGACTGTTTTTTTTTTTTTTTTAATTTTTTCCCATTCGATACTCTTTCCCACTTTGGCAATATTAGTTGGTCATACATTTGTGGGTCCAATTCTGGGTTCTCTATTCTATTCCAGTGGTCTATGTGTCTGTTTTGTTTGTTTGTTTGTTTGTTTTTTTAATTTTATAATAGTTTATTTTCAAATTGGTTTACATATAACACCCAGTGTTCATCCCAACATGTGCCCTTTTTAATGCCCATCACCCCCTCTCCCCCCTCCCTCATCCCCCTTACCCTCAGTTTTTTTCTTAGTCTTTGAGAGTCTCTTATGTTTTATCTCCCTCCCTCTCTGTGTCTTTTTTTCCTTTCCCCTCTTCCCCTCCCCCTGGTTTTTGCTTAGTCTCACAAAGTCCACCTATTCGTGGAATCATATGGTATCTGTCTTTTTCTGACTGACTTATTTCACTTAACATAATACCCTCCAGTTCCATCCATCTGGCTACACATGGCCAGATTTCATTTTTTCTCATTGCCACGTAGTAGTCCATTGTATATAAGTCCCATAACTTCTTTATCCATTCGTCAGTTGATGGGCACTTGGTCTCTTTCCATGATTTGGCTATTGTCGAAAGTGCTGCTATGAACATTGGGGTACACGTGCTCCTATGCATCAGCATTCCTGTGTCTCTTGGGTAGATTCTTAGCAGGGCTATTGCTGGATCATAGGGTATCTCTATTTTCATTTTTTTGAGGAACCTCCACACCGTTTTCCAGAGTGGCTGCACCAGTTTGCATTCCCACCAACAGTGTAGGAGGGTGCCTACTTCTCCACATCCTCGCCAGCATCTATAGTTTCCTGATTTGTTCATTTTAGCCACTCTGACTGGTGTGAGGTGGTATCTCAGTGTGGTTTTGATTTGTATTTCCCTGATGATGAGTGACATTGAGCATCGTTTCATGTGTCTGTTGGCCATCTGAATGTCCTCTTTGGAGAAGTGTCTATTCATATCTTCCGCCCATTTCTTCACTGGGTTGTTTGTTTTTCGGGTGTGGAGTTTGGTAAGTTCTTTATAAATTTTAGATACTAGTCCTTTATCCGATATGTCATTTGCGATGATCTTTTCCCATTCCGTTGGTTGCCTATTCGTTTTGTTGGTTGTTTCTTTTGCTGTGCAGAAGCTTTTTGTCTTGATGAGGTCCCAATAGTTCATCTTTGCTTTTAATTCTCTTGCCTTTGGAGACGTGTCGAGTAAGAAATTGGTGCGTCTTAGGTCAAAGAGGCTTTTTCCTGTTTTCTCCTCTAGGATTTTGACGGTTTCCTGTCTCACATTCAGATCTTTTATCCATTTAGAATTTATTTTTGTGAGTGGTGTAAGAAAGTGGTCTAGTTTCATTCTTTTGCATGTTGCTGTCCAATTCTCCCAGCACCATTTGTTAAAGAGGCTGTCTTTTTTCCATTGGATACATTTTCCCGCTTTGTCAAAGATTAATTGGCCATATACTTGCGGGTCCATTTCTGAGTTTTCTATTTTATTCCATTGGTCTATGTGTCTGTTTTTGTGCCAATACCAGACTGTCTTGATGATTACAACTTTGTAATAGAGGCTAAAGTCTGGGACTGTGATGCCTCCCGCTTTGGTTTTCTTTCTCAATACTACTTTGGCTATTCAGGGTCTTTTGTTGTTTCATACAAATTTTAGGATTGTTTATTCTAGCTTTGAGAAGAATTGAACAGAACAATTGTTATTGGGATTGCATTGAGTATCTAGATTGCTTTGGGTACTTTTGACATTTTAACAATATTTGTTCTTCAAATCCATGAGTATGGAATGTTTTTCCATTTCTTTGTGTCTTCTTCAATTTCCTTCATAAGATTTCTATACTTTTCAGCATACAGATCTTTTAAATCTTTGGTTAGATTTATTCATAGGTATTTTATGGTTCTTGATGCAGTCGTAAATGGAATCGATTTCTTGATTTCTCTTTCTGTTGCTTCATTATTTGTGTAAAGAAATGCAACAGATTTCTGTACATTGATTTTGTATTCTGCGACTGTGCTGAATTCATGTATCAGTTCTAGCAGTCCTTTGGTGGAGTCTTTCAGGTTTTCCATGTAGAGTATCATGTCATCTATGAAAAGTGAAAGTTTGACTTCTTCTTTGCCAATTTGTATGCCTTTTACTTCATTTCGTTGTCTGATTGCTGAAGCCAGGACTTCCAACACTATGTAAACAACAGTGGTGAGAGTGGATATCCCTGTCGTGTTCCTGATCTCAGGGGGAAAGCTCTCAGTTTTTCCCCCTTGAGGATGATATTAGCCGTGGGCTTTTCATAAATGGCTTTTATGACGTTTAAGTATGTTCCTTATAGTCCAACTTTATTGAAGATTTTATTAAGAAAGGATGCTGTATTTTGTCAAATACTTTTTCTGAATCAATTGACAGGCTCATATGGTTCTTATGCTTTCCTCTATTAAACTGATATATCACACTGATTGATTTGTGACTATTGAACCAGCCTTGCAGCCCAGGAATGAATCCCAATTCTTCATGGTAAATAATTCTTTTAATATGCTGTTGAATTCAATTTGCTAGAACCTTGTTGAGAATTTTTGCATCCATGTTCATCAGGGATATTGGCCTGTAATTCTCCTTTTTTGTGGGGTCTCTGTCAGATTTGGGAAGGAAGGTAATGCTGACTTCATCGAATGAGTCCAGAAGTTTCCCTTCTGTATCTGTGTCTTAGAACAGCTTGAGAAGGATAAGTATTGACTCTGCTTTAAATGTCTGGTAAAATTCCACTGGGAAGCTCTCCGGCCCAGGTCTCTTGTTTGTTGGGATATTTTTGATAACTGTTTCAATTTTTCGCTGCTTATGGGTCTGTTCAAATTTTCTATTTCTTCCCATTTCAGTTTTGGTAGCGTGTAGGTGTCTAGGAATTTATTCATTTCTTACAGGTTGTCCAGTTCGTTGGCATATAATTCTCCACAGTATTCTCTGACAATTGTTTGTATTTCTTGGTGTTGGTTGCGATGTGTCCTTTTTCATTCATGATTTTATCTATTCGGGTCCTCTTTCTTTTTGAGAAGTCTTGCTAGAAGTTTATCAATTTTGTTTATTCCTTCAAAAAACCAACTCTTAATTTCATTGATCTATACTACTGTCGTTTTTTAAATTATTCTGTATTGTTTGTTTCTGCTCTAATCTTTAATTATTCTCTTCTTCTGTTGGTCTTGGGGCTTCTTTGCTGTTCTGCTTCTAGTTCCTTCCGGTGTGGTGTTAGATTTTTGTATTTGGGATTTTTCTTGTTTCTTGAGATAGGCCTGGATTGCAATGTATTTTCCTCTTAGGAACGCCTTTGCTGCGTTCCAAAAGGTTTGGACTCTCATGTTTTCTTTTTCATTTGCTTCCATATATTTTTAAATTTCTTCTTTAATTGCTAAATTGACTCTTTCATTCTTTAGCAGGATGTTCTTTATCCTCCATGCATTTGGAATTTTTCCAAACCTTTCTTTTTTTTACATTTAAAAATTGTTTTAATGTTTATTTATTTTGGGGAGACAGAGAGAGACAGAGCATGGATAGGGGAGACAGCGCATGAGAAAGCAAGGCAGAAAATCTGAAGCAGGCTCCAGGCTCCAAGCCATCAGCACAGAGCCCGATGCAGGGCTTGAACCCACGAACTGTGAGATCATGACTTCAACTGAAGTTGGATGCTCAACCTACTGAACCACCCAGGTGGCCCTCCAAACTTTTTCTTTTTATCTTTTTTTTGATGTTTGTTTATTCTTGAGAGAAAGAGAGACAGAGTATGAGCTGGAGAGAGGCAGAGAAAGAGAGAGGGAGACACAGAATCTGAATCAGGCTCCAGATTCTGAGCTGTCAGCACAGAGCCCATTGCAGGGCTCGAACTCACAAACTTGAGAGATCATGACCCGAGCTGAAGTCGGATGCCTAACTGACTGAGCCACTCAGGCGTCCCCAAAGTTTTTCTTGTGGTTGATTTGAAGTTTCATAGCATTGAGATATGAAAATATGCATGGTATGATCTCAATTCTTTTATATTTATTGAGGGCTGTTTGTGACCCAGTATGTGATCTATCTTGGAGAATGTTCCTTGTGCACTTGAGCAGAATGTGTATTCTGCTGCATTTGGATGAAAAGTTCTGAATATATCTGTCAAGTCCATCTGGTCTAGTGTATCATTCAGAGCCATTGTTTCTTTATTGACTTTCAGCCGAGATGATCTGTCCATTGCTGTAAGTGGAGTATTAAAGTCACCTGCAATTACTGAATTCTTATCAATAAGAGTGCTTATGTTTGTGATTAATCGATTTATATATTTGGGTGTGCCAAACTGGGGGCATAAACATTTATAATTGTTAGCTCTTCTTGATGGATAGACCCCATAATTATGATATAATCCCCTTCTTCATCTCTTGTTACAGCCTTTAGTTTAAAATCTAGTTTGTCTGATAGAAGTATGCTACTCCAGCTTCCTTTTGACGTCCAGCAGCATGATAGATGGTCCTCCAAACCTTCACTTTTCAATGTGAAGATGTCCTCAGATCTAAAATGGGTCTATTGTAGACAGGAAGTAGATTGATATTATATTGTTATCCATTTTTATACCCTATGTCTTTTGATTGGAGCCGTTGGTTAATTTACATTCAGCGTTATTATTAAAAGATATGGACTTAGTGTCATTGTGTTATCTGTAGGTTTCATGCTTGTAATGATGTCCCTGGTCCTTTGTGGTCTTTGCATCATTCCACTCACAAAGTCCTCCTTAGGATCTCTTTTAGGGCTACTTTAGTGGTGACGAATTCCCTCAGTTTTTGTTTCTCTGAGAAAGCTTTTTTCTCTCCTTCTATTCTGAATGTCAGTGTTGCTGGATAAAGGATTCTTGGCTGCATATTTTCCTGTTCAGCACGGTGAATATGTCCTGCCACTCCCTTCTGGCCTGCCAAGTTTTCGTGGACAGGTCTGTTACTACCCTTATGTGTCTACCCTTGTAAGTTGAGGCCCATTTGCCCTAGCTGCTTTCAGAATACTCTATATTTGTATTTTGCCAGTTTCACTATAATATGTCGTGGAGAAGATCTATTCCGGTTACATCTGAAGGAAGTTCTCTGTGCCTCCTGGATTTGGATGTCTGCTTCCTTCCTCAGATTGGGGAAGTTCTCAGAATCACTTAGTTCTCTAATTGCCCTCTCATTGTCTAGTATTTTCTCTCTCTCTTTTTCTCAGCTTCATCATTTTCCGTAATTTTTAAAAATATTTTTAACATTTTTATTTATTTTTGAGACACAGAGAGAAACAGGGCGTGAGCCGGGTAGGGGCAGAGAGAGGGAGACACAGAATCTGAAGCAGGCTCCAGGCTGTTAGCTATCAGCACAGAGACCGACACGGGGCTCGAACCCAAGAACCATGAGATCATGACCTGAGCCGAAGTCGGATGCTCAACAGACTGAGCCACCCAGTCGTCCCCATTTTCCATAATTTTATCTTCTATTTCACTTATTTTCCCCTCTGCCTCTTCCATCCTCACTGTCACTGCATCTAGTTTATTTTGCACCTCATTTACAGCGTTTCTTAATTCATGATGAGTATTATTTAGTTCCTTGATGTCTGCAGCAACAGATTCTCTGCTCTCTTCTATGTTTTCTTCCAAGCACAGAGATTAATCTTAAGACTATTATTCTAAATTCCTTATCAGATATATTGTTTATATCCGTTTTGAGCAATTCTGTAGCTGTCATTTCTTCCTGGAATTTCTTTTGAGAAGAGCTCTTCCATTTCATCATTTTGGGTAGTTTTCTGGCCCTTATGTATTTTAAAAGCTTATTATGTGCCCTGTACCTGTAAGCACTACTATATTAAGAAGGAGTCATACACAGTCCAGGACCTGGCCCTTCAGGAGGTGTTTTTGGAGTGTGTTACATGCTCTCTGCTGCTGTGACTCTGGTTGCTTTATCTTCCTACTCGTAGTGGTGGTTTGGACCCTACACCACGTGTGGTTTGATTTGTTCTTTGAAGTAACCCTGGAAAAAATTTTTAAAAGGGGTGGGTGGTGGTCGTGGTGGAAGAAGCCTTATCCCATACAAAGAGAAATGACAGGGGTGAGGAAATAAAAGAAAAGAAAATTGACCAGGCAGAGAAACTATACGGCTTAATCCAGAGAGAGAGAAGAAGATAAAGGAGATACAGAACAGGTATAAAGAGAGTAGGTTAACTATCTGCTTAAACAAAACAACAACCAGAATAACCAGACTAGAGCAGGGAATAAATAAGAAGCAGAAAAGGAAGAAAAAATATATATATTATAAGAACTCTCCAAGAATTAAACCAGGAAATGCAAAAACACTGGGTGCCTTGGAACCGGCGGCAGCGCTGGTCTGGAGGAGTGGCTGTCCGACTCGTCAGCGTCAATCTTGCTCCGTAGATACCCAGTTCCCAGGCGTGGAGGGGCGTGGTTCGGTGTGGGCGGGTCTTGCCACCCCTGTGGGCCCGCTGTTCCTTCCCCGAAGCCACACCTTAGTGGTGATTGGGACAAAAATGGTGACGCCCCAGTCTCTTCTCTCCAGACTGGATGTCCCACCCACTCTGTTCAGGCCATCCTCACAGTGCTGTGTGGGCCGGGGGGGGGTTTTTTGTTTTTCTTTTTTGTTTTGTTTTGTTGGTTCACTCCACAGTCCCCCCGGTGCTCGGCTGGGATTCAAACCCCGATGTTTTAAAGGGTCCCACTCTGCACTCCCTGGTATCGGCGATGTGCGCCCCGCCGATAAAGAGCCTCTGGGTGGCAGGTGCAGGCAGAGATCTTTGTCCTTGGAACGGTTTTATACTTTCTTTCCACAGCACTCCAGGGAGGGGGTCGCTGTCTCCCGCTGCGGACTGCACCTCCGAACTAGTTCCCGAGCCGGGGCTGGCTCGCCTCCTCCCCAGGTGCGCGGACAGGGCAGCCCGCCCTGGTCCGGAGCAAGTCCCGCAGTTAGAAATTGGATCTTTTTCTTTTTCTTTTTTTCTAATCCCCAGTCCCTGGTTTTTCTCTCGTCCAGCTACAGTCCCATGCTTCCACAGCCTCTCTTTCTCTTCCTTTGGTCTCTCCGCAGCAGGGATTCCCTCCTCTCCAGGCCTATGCCAGCCATTTTATCTCTCCCAGTTCACGGTCACGCACCTATGGCCCACCAAGTTGTCCCCGTGGGCCTCTGGAGACGGCTCTGTCACTCTGCGGCCCGGACTCTTGGAATTCCAAGTCCTCGGGCCTCAACACGGCTATGTCTGAGGGACGAAGGAACTGCAGGTCCCCTACTTCTCCACCATGTTGGCCGCCTCCTCTGGCAAGCATTTTTTAAAATTCTAGGTATATGTTTTTAAAAAGAGAAACATTTAAAGTATGAAAACACAGAATGATTGAGTATAAAAAAATAATATTTTATACCAGGGAAAAATTTTATACCAGACAAATATTAATCAAAAGAAAGCTGAGGTACTTATATTAATATCAGATAAAAGAGACTTTACAAAGGCATTATTACAGTGCAAAGGTCACTATAGCACAACTAAATTTTATTTCACCAGAAATGTTTGACAATCGTCCACTTGCATACACCTAACAAAACAGCCTCAAAGATATATAAAGCAAGAATAAGTAGAACTACCGAAGGAAATTGAAAAATTCACCTTTATTGTGGAAGGTTTTTAATACAATTGTCTACATTATTGTTAGTTCAAACAGACAAAAGGGAAGTAAATGCATAAATGTTAATGCAATTAACAAGTTTGATTTATGGCCATTTATAGAAACCTGTTTCCAACAATAATAGTATAAATTCTTCTCAAGCATATATATAAAAATGAGCCACGGTCTCAACGATGTTCAAATACATAGTTTCATGCACCCCATACTCTCTAAACTGAATGAAGATAAATTAGAATTCAAAAACAAAGAAATTTATTTCGAGATTTTAAGACACTCTTCTAAACAAATACATAGAAATCATTACGGAAAATATTACATAACAAAACTTTTTGGGTGCAGTGAAAGTGGACCTCAAAGATATAGCCTTCCTTATGTCCTTTCATTTAAAAAGAAACATAAGTCTGACAATCAGTTATCTGTGTCCAATGTTAGAAGTTGGAAGAAGAGTAGAATAAACCCAAAGAAAATAGAAAGAAGTAAACATAAAGCAGAAATTAATGATATAGAAACTGTAATAATGTCAACGAAATCAAAAGTTTGTCCTTTGAAAACAACAGAAACACAGACAAACCTTTAATGAGATTGATCAAGAGAAAGATAATCCATCAATAAATAGTATTAGGAGTGAAAAGGGAAACATAACAATGGACCCAGCAAATATTTTTAAGAGGGGATGGGAGGGGCCCCTGGGTGGCTCAGTCGGTTAAGTATCTGACTCTTGATTTCGGCTCAGGTCATGATCTCCTGGTTCAAGGGTTTGAGCCTCATATCAGGTTCTGTGCTGACAGCTCAGAGCCTGGAGCCCGCTACAGATTCTGCATCTCCCTCTCTCTCTGCCCCTCCCCAGCTCATGCTCTGTCGGTCTCTCTCTCAAAAAGAAATAAACATTAAAAAAAAGAGGGAATGATAAATACTGTGAGCTTTATATTAAATTTGAAAACTTAGGCAAAATAGACAAATTCACAGAAAAATATAACTGCATATCTGTGTGGACATGATAATCTTCCTGGTGAGTCCACTAGATGACCATATGAGAAAAAAGAACCTTGACCTTTACATCATTCCATACACAAAAATTTATTTCAGATGCATCAGAAATCGAGATGAAAGCTTGGGACTCCATGACTTCAGGATGGGCATAGAGTTTTAAACATGATACAGAAAACAAATGTAAGATTGATTAATAGGACTTAATTAAGAAATTCTTTTCATCAAAAGATACTATTAAGAGAGTGAAAAAGTAAACCAAAGACTCATAGAAGATATTCATAATATATACATCTGACAAAGGAATTGAGTTTAGAACTCCTACAAACTGAGAAGAAAAAGACAACCCCAAAAAATATGGACAAAAAGCCTGCGAAGGTACTTCATAAGCACATCCCGAAATGGCCACAAAGCGTACAAATAAGTATAACTCATTAATCTTCAGAGGAACATAGATTAAAGCCACAATGAGATGCCGTGAAACACCCACGGCTAAAATTTAAGACAGACTATGGCCATATGTCTGTGAGAATCTGACGTGACTAGAATTCGAATGCATTTCTGGTCCCAGATTGCTACACTGGTTCCCTGGTGCTTCAGTCGGCACTTTACCACAATCATCCGTTGTGACAGAGTGACAAATTGTGAAGTTACTGCATGCCATGGATTACATTTATCCCATTGACCACTGGCAGGAAGCAGAGCACTGCACTCAGGCCCCAAGGCAGGATCAAATAAACTCCAAAGTCTTATCCCAAGGGTCTACCTCAGGGACCATCCTACCCACTACACTAGCTCTGTTTCAGAGTGCATCAAATCAGTAGAGAGAGACCACAGAGTAATTTGAACTGTGAATGACTAATATAGAGAATTATTAACTATAACGAGGAAGGGGGCGGAATAGAATAACAAAAGATTAGCTAGTAAGAAGTAAGGAGAACTCTAGGGGCGCCTGGGTGGCTCCGTCAGTGAAACGTTCAAGCCCCATGTCAGGATCTGTGCTGACAGCACGGAGCCTGCTTGGGGGTCTGTCTCCCTCTCTCTCTCTGCCCCTCCCTTGCTCACTCTCTCTCTCTCTCAAAATAAATAAAAATAAGCTTTAAAAAAAGTAAGGAAAACTCTAAATATAGAAAGAGCAGATATAAAGAACAGCTACTGTCCCCCAAACTGAAATACAGCACCTACCTGCAGTGGACTGATTGTTTGAGCCTAGCTCCCCTAAATCCACCTATTGAAATCCTAATCCCAATACCCAATGGTATTTGCAGGTGGGATCTTTGAGAGGTAATTACATTATAAGGCTCCACTTTCATGGTTATTACATTATGAGGTCTCCTCCTTCACGGGAGTGGGATTAGTGTCCTTATTGAGAAGATTCTCTGCCACGTGAGGATGCAAGAAGTCAGCTGTCTGCAAGGCGGAGGAAGGCCCGCACCAGAACCTGTCCGCGCTGGCACCCTGATCTTGAACTTCCAGCTGTCAGAACCGTAAGAAATACATTTCTGTTGTTTCTTAAGCCACCCAGTCTACGGTAATATGTTATAGCACCCAAGACAGTCTATCCCCTCCAACAAACGTCCCTCCGCCATCGCTGAGATAGATCATTCAGAGAACCGTCCCCCCTCCCCTTTCCTTGGGCGAGTTCAAGCACTCAAAGTGGAATCTCCCAAGAACTGAGTTAAGTCCCACAAGGAAGACTCTCCTGCTGAGAGTGGAGAAGGAGCACCCAGGAAGCATCCTGTCTAGGCTGAGATAGAACATACAAGGCAAAGTCCTTCTCACCAGGAGACTGATATATTATTACTGCCCCAGGGAGGTGTAAGGGAAGCTGCAGACCCCGGAGTGCTGCTGGCACACTGCCCTGCAGCAGCCCGGCCCCGCCCCGGAGAACCCGCGCGGGGTGCAGAGCCAGGTGCTGGAGAAGCCCTGGGCCCCCAGGAACCTGCTGGGCCAGCCACCCAGCTCCGGGATGCAAAATGTGTCTCTTTCATTGTCTCTGGCGCCCTCTATGGACAAACTTCAGTAAAAACTGCTGCAGGAAAACATTTCAAGGACCCTATGGGAAGAACATTCCCATAGAGCAGGACGAGAGTGAACTTGGAGCTTGCAGGCGATATAATCAGGCGCTTTATTAACACATCAGAAGACGAATGTCACACAAGCATCCCAAAGAATGCAAAAAACCCCAGGGAATAAAAAGCAATAAGTATTCATGAAGAAAAATTGAAAAGCATTTGTTAGGAGGGGTATACAAATCTACAGAAATCTACAGCATACGTTATTCCTAGGTGAAGCATTAGAAGTCTCCCTTGTCAGATCAGAAACAAGGATGCCCACTGTTGTCCTTCTATTGAACACTCCCTACAGGGATCCTGTCTGGTGCCTTAAGGTGGAGAACAGGGCTGTACACAAAGAGCGAGCTCTCAACTGTTCAGTTATGGAACAAGTCCCAAGAGTGGGACTTTTCAGGGAATCACCAGGCACGTCAAATAGTGACAATTGTCTAGGAATAGAGATTGCTCAGGAGTTCCAATCAATTTTGTCCCCCCAGTGGCTGACAAGTTACTAGTGTTTAGAGCTACACTGGATGCGAGGTCATGGGTTTCAAGGCCACCACAGAGCTGAGGAGAGGGCAGTGGGAACAGTGCTGTCACAACAGCCCAAGGCTCAACTGTTCATACTGTGATGTAGCCAAGTTTCGTGAGTAAACGCTCTTCCGGTCTTGTAAGCCTTGGGTGAATTTGCACAGTCCTGAAACCATTCGTTTAGATACGATTTGCCTGTGTTCTCGTTGCTTTTATGCTGGAGTGGATTTTCACAGGATCTTATCCACCAACCCAAACGTACCTCTTCATATATATTACATTTTAAACAAAGTCTAAATCCAGTGCACCAGTGTGTAAGTGTAAATTACTTCTACTGTTTCTCTTTTTCTTTTGGAAGAAACTAGTATAGGCAGTGCCTGCATATTATGAAGAACTCTATAATCCAAGCTTTAACCAACTGCTTTTAGTGAGATCCACATGAGCATATGTGAATCCCCATTCATAGAGGGTATGAGTTTTTTTTTTTATTTTGTGTGACCATTTACCCCTAATACTTAGTGACCTCAAAAAGTATTAGTGGATTGAAACACTATTTGTTATTTCTTCTCTCACAGTTCTGTAGCTTGAAGTCTGGATAGTTTTAACTTGGTTCTCTCCTTTGGGGCTTAAAAGGCTGAAGCCAAGATTGTAGCCACGCTGGGTTCTCACCTGGAAGATCTGGGA
Organism: Paguma larvata; assembly: GCA_030068075.1. Classification (NCBI taxonomy): domain Eukaryota; kingdom Metazoa; phylum Chordata; class Mammalia; order Carnivora; family Viverridae; genus Paguma; species Paguma larvata. The sequence goes on from JAINVK010001077.1 coordinate 48,815, forward strand.
TGGAAAGCGCTTCCAAATTCACCGGGATCCTTGGCCGAACTCAAGTCCTCCGTCCTGTGAGACTGGTCCTGCATTTCTCACAGGCTGTTAGCTAGGGCTCAGTGTCACCTCTAGAGGCCACTATCAGGCCCTTTGTAGGGACTCTGTCCATCTCCAAGTCAGCAATGACACATCACATTCTTCTTGAGTTTCCTAAGTACCTCGGCTGCCTGCGGTGCTACCAGCTGGAGAAAACTCTGCTGAAAAGGTTCAGGAGGGTAGCTCCGGCACTCCCATGAATCCCACTCTACAGGTCAGATGGGGGAACACCGGTATGACGATGGGAGAACACCAGAGGGCAAAGTCATGGGGAACATCTTAGAATTCTTGAAAGCAAGAGACAGAAGTTAAGGCAGCAGGAGTCAGAGCCATGGGTTTGGGACCACTTCTCATGCAAAGCCCTCGTGGCTTCAGGAACTGCTTGACTTGATCTTGTCCAACCATTTCCATTGGAAACGGGGTGCCTCTCTGCATACCTACTGCTGTGACATGGTGGGTCAGAAAGTACCCAGGTTAGGATGGGCAGCTCAGGTGACATGGGAACTCGGTGTCCCCTGGTCAAGCATTCGATCCTACTAAGGCCCAATGGTAAGCCAAATGTTGTTCGAAACAACCAGAATGACATTTAATGTGTCCAGGGAATTAGTGCCACTTTGGAGCTGGGGTCCTGTAATCCTGGATAAGTCTGATTAATTGTTGTCCCCAATGCACAGTCACACTAGTAAAGGATTGCAGGGTATGAATGGGAGAAAGATTAACAGTAGAAACTTTTCATTGTAGAAGGGTCTTTCTTTAAGAGGCCTCCCCTTATACATGAGTTTTTGGATCTTTAACCAAATCAAGGTTGGACTTTGATTGATTGAGGGACCCTTAGTTATAAGGGGAGTAAGCAGGTGTTTGTCTGCAATGCAGGTGATCCTGCAAGGCACCTCCCAATACTCCCATGTCCACTCACTATAGTCAATGCAACCTACACCAAGATAATTCACTTAGGGCTGCTAATGGCCATGAACCTCAGGAATGAAGGTTTAGGTCACCCTGAAATGAACAGGACCATCACCAGGCAAGGTGCTTGCCAAGGGCTAAGGGAATGTGGAATGGGTAATTAGAAAACTACCATATAACCATTTGCAGAATCAAGGACTGTAATAATTCTGAGTGTTACTTCATTATTTTGATATGAATAAATTTACATACATATTAACCAAATATTTTGGAGTTTTGTCCCCTCTCATCTCCTTAGCTGCTAACATAAAATGTGTTAATGGGAGCTAACTTTATTTCTCAATAAATAGGATGCAGGATATTAAAGGCAGGAGTGGTTTAGGCAGCAAATGAATGACAAAGATCTAAAGGCAAAAATTGAACTTTGTATCCTCCTTAGGAAAAGCATTACATGATATCGATTATAAGCGAGGGATTTTGTATCTTGTTAGCCACGAATATGGTTTTGTTACTGCCTTTATTTAAAGATTAGTGTGGTTTAAAGAAGTGATCACGGGTACAGAACTGACAAAAGGGTGCACCCACTGTAATAGCCCACTTGGTTAGATGTATCACATTACCAACACTTCCACTGGTGTTTCCTGTTAGAGTGTGCCACAGAGAGATTTCTAGAGATTCAAGAATGTAGTGGAGGAGAAGTCGCTACCATTTTGTATCTCACACATGTCGTTGCTGCTCTGCTGATTCACCTTTTGACATGAATCCGTAGCTGGGCCTGCGATTTCTCTACCTTCTTCTGGATTCTCCCTCAGTTTCTCCATCTTAGGGGACAGGTGTTTGTGTTTAGCCCTATGAAACAGGGTCCTAGATTCTGCAGATACCCTTGTCACCAAGGTCAGAAGCAACAAGAATGACCATATATTGGCTTGTTCTGATGGGTTTCCAGATTATGTTTGAGGGTTTTAGCCCTTAAGTTTTCCTCCCTACCCCAGTTGAGGTGACAGCACCCTTATAGAGACTTCCTAATCACATTCCACAATTACATAAGTAAAGCCAATTTTCTGTACTAGCATCATCACCATCAGCACAGACAACAACATATATATCCCTTACTTTTTTTTCATCTCTAGTTGACTGATAAAAGAGGAGGAGGATTAAATCTTATTAAGCCTCATAATACCACCAGCTTCTAGGGTTTGGTAGTATTCTGTGTCCTGATATATTGTAGATAGGAGTGCCTTTGAATTTCATTTTTTACAGTTTCTTCAGTGTTTGATTCAACGTTTCCAAATCCCACGTAAAAAAAAAAAAATACCATTATTGGAGCACCTGAGTGGCTCATTCAGTTAAGCATCTGACTTCGGCTCAGGTCATGATCTCACAGTTTGTGAGTTCAAACCCCGTGTCAGCCTCTGTGCTGACAGCTCAGAGCCTGGAGTCTGCCTCAGATTCTGTGTATCCCTCTCTTGCTGCCCCTCCCCTGCTCATGCTCTGTCTGTCTGTCTCTCTCTCAAAAATAAATATTAAAAAAAATACCATTATTGATTGGAAGTGTCTTATTTCAAGCTGCTGCAACAGAATACCATAGACACAGTGGCTTAAACACAACAGAAATTTCTTTCTTGCAGTTCTGGAGGGTGGAAGTCTGAGATCTAGGTGCCAGCGTGATGGGGTTCTCATGAGGGCCCTATTCCAGGCTGCAGACTGCTCACTTCTCATTATGTCCATGGCAGAAAGAGCCCAAGAGAGCTCCCTGGGGTCTCTTTTATAAGGGCACTAATCCCATTCATGAGGGCCCCATCACCATGACTTAGTCACCTCCCACAGGTCCCACTTCCTAATACAATCACATTGGAGATTAGGATTTCAATTTGAATCTGGGGGACACACTATTGGGTATTTACCCAAAGGATACAAAAATACAGATTCGAAGGAGTACTTGCACCCCAATGTTTATAGCAGCATTATCAACAATAGCCAGTCTATAGAGAGAGCCCAAATGTCCATCGACTGATGAATGGATAAAGAAGATGTGGTATACATGTACCTTGGAATATTAGCTAGCCATCAAAAAGAATGAAATCTTGCTGTTTGCAATGATATGGATGGATCTAGAGAGTATTATGCTAAGCAAAATAAGTCAGTTAGAGAAAGACAAATACCCTATGAAAATTCATGTGGAGTTTAAGAAACAAAACAGATGAATATATGAGAGGGGGGACAAAAGAAAGAGGCTAACAAACCATGAGAGACTCTTAAAGACAGAGAACAAACTGAGGGTTGATGGAGGGAGATGGGTGGAGGATGGGCTAGATGGGTGACAGGTATTAAGGAGGGCACCTGTTGGGATGAGCACTGGATGTTTTAAGTGAGGAACCACTAAATTCTACTCCTGATACCTATATTGCTCTGTATGTTAACCAACTATAATTTAAATAAAAATTTGAAAAGATAAATATCATTTGACTATCTTATGTGGGTCTATTTCTAAGTTCTCTATTATGTTCCATTGATTTATTTGTCTCTTCTTGCGCCAATACCACACTGTCTTGATCATTGCAGCTTTGTAGTAAGTCTTGAAATCAGGTATTGTTAGCCCTCCAACTTTCTTCTTTTCCTTCAATATTGTGTTGCCACTTCTGAATCTTTTGTTTCTCCATATAAATCTTAGCATCAGTTTATCAATATCCAGAACATAACCTGCTGGGATTTTGATTGGGATTTAGATCAAGTTGGGAAGAACTGACATCTTGACAATCAAAGACTGGAGTTTTTAACTCTCAGACTTGTGCGCACTAAGCATCCAGAAATTTGTCGATCACAGTTCAGGTTTTTCTATCCCGGCAGTCATTCTCATGGTGGTTTTCTATCATTAATCTCTGCTCCAGCAAGCCATGACTCTCTGTTACTGTCCTGTCTGTCTCTCTAATCTCGGGGGCAGTGGTGTGCCCTGTGTTCTCCCCTCACTTATTGATCCAAGAAGAGTTGTTGATTTTTCAGACTGTTCAGCCTTTTACTCGTTGGGATAGAGTGGCAACTTCCAAACCATGCAGGACCAGAAAGCAGAAGTCAATGATTTTTTTAAAAAAGTCATTACACGTCTCAAAAAATTAAAATTAAAATTACCATATGATCCAGTAATTCTATTACTGGGTTTTACTCAGAGAAAACAAAAACACTAATTTAAAAAGACATATACTCTTATGTATACTGCAGCATTATTTACAATAGCCAAGATATGAAAGCAACCCCAATGTCCATTGATAGATGAATGGATAAAGAAGACGGAGATGTGGTGTGTGTGTGTGTGTGCGGGCGTGTGTATGTGTGTGATGGAATATTATTCAGCCATAAAAAAGAATGAAATCTTGCCATTCACAACAACATGGATGGGGCTAGAGAGTATTATGCTAAGCGAAATAAGCCAGTCAGAGAAAGCCAAATACCATACAATTTCACTCATATGTGTAATTTAAGAAACAAAACAAATGAACAAAGGCAAAAAGACAAATTAAAGGAACACTCTTTTTTTTTGGTTTCTTTATTTACTTTGAGAGATTGAGATACAGAGGGCGAGAGAGAGAGAGAGCAAGGGAGGGGCAGAGAGAGAGAAAAAACAGACTCAAATATAGATAATAACCTGGTGATTGCCAGATGTAAGGTAGGAGGGGGGGAGATGTGTAAAATGGGTGAAAGGGATTAAGAGTACACTTATCACGATGAGCACTGAGTAATGTATAGAATTGCTGAATCACTATATTGTACACCTGAAATTAATGTAACACCGTACGTTAATTACACTGGAATTTTAAAAAGACATTATTACCCTTCATAATTTTGTACGTCAGGAATTTGAGCAGGGTTGAGATGGCAATCATTCTGCTTCATATGGCATCAGATGGCATCAGATGGCACCTGGACTGCTCTGGAGCATTTTGTGGTGATTGTTGTTGTTGTAAACTACACATCAAATTTGCCATTTTAAAATTTACAATTCAATGGCATAAAGGGCATTCACAATGTTGTGCAACCATTACAGAACCATCTGGTTCTATCTATCTCAAAAGGAAACTACACTGGCAGTCATTCTCCATTTCTACCTTTCCCCAGGACCTCAAAACCAGTTATCCACTTTGTGTCTCTATGGATATGCCAGTCCTTGATATTCCATATAAATGGAATCATACACTTAGCCGTTTTGTCTGGCTTTCATAGCATAATGCTTTCAATGTTCATCCATGCTGTGCACCTGCGAGTACTTTATTCCCAGCGATGTAGGAGTGTCCCAGTTTCTCTACATCCTAAACACGCTATTTTCTTTTTGACGATGACCATCGTGGTAGATGTGAAGTGTACTCTTATTGTGGTTTTGACTCGCATGTCCCTAATGACATGTTGGCATTCTTTTCATGGGCTTGTTGGCCATTTACATTTCATGTGCTCGTTTGTGTATGTTCTTTGGAGATATGTTTTTTCAAAAGTGTTTTGGCCTATTTTTCCTTAGATTGTCTCTTTGTTGAGTTGAAAGAATTCTTTCTATATCATGGATACTGGACCTAGATGTGTTGCAAATATTATAAAATACTCCCATCCTATGGGTCATCTTTTCACTCTCTTGATAGTCCTTTGATGTACAAAACTTTTGATTTCCTTTAATGTTTATGTATTTTGAGAGAGACAAAGACAGTTAAAGTGGGGAAGGGGGAGAGAGAGAGAGAGAAAGAGAGAGAGAGAGAGAAAGAGAGAGAGAGAATCCCAAGCAGGCTCTGTGCTGTCAGCACAGAGTCCAATGCAGGGAGATCATGACCTGAGCCGAAATCAAGAGTCAGACTCTCAACCAACTGAGCCATCCAGGTGCCCCTAAAAGCTTTTAATTTTGATGAAGACAAATTATCTATACGTTTATTTTGTTGCTTGTGCTTTTGGGGCCATATTCAAGAAACCATTGCCAAATGCAAGGTCATGAAGGTTAACTCCAAAGTTTCTGTCTAAGAGTTTTATGGCTTTCGCTCTTATTGATTTTTAGCTGATTTTTGTATATGGTATGAGGCGAGTACCCAACTTATGTTATTGATTGCTAGTTTGATTCCATTATGGCAAAGGAGATACTTTGTATGCTTTCAATCTTTTAAAATTCATTGAGACTTGTTTTATGGCTTAGTATATGTACAATCCTGGAGAGTACTTTGTGAGCACTTGAGAATACGTACTCTGCTGTTGTTGGGTGGGTGCTCTATAGGTGTTCATTAGACCTAACTGATTTATAGCATTGCTCAAGTGCTCTCTTTCCTTACCGATCCTCTGACTAGTTGGTCTATCCACTATGGTGCTGAGCCTAAAACACTTAACCACAGGTGAAATCTTATGGTCTTCTCAGGTCTTTTCTGGATCTGAGCCCTGCCCCAAGCATGCACATGGTTTTCTAGATACCCAAGTACACGCAGGAACATTTCAAAACCCTCATTCTCCAAAGGTAAATCATTCCCCAGTTTTTCCTCCCAGGAGTTGGGCGAACCAGAAGCAATTGCGTGCCATGTTGTCAATCCTTCAGGGAGCTCCAGACAGGTTCAAACAGACAAACATAATTTCTTGGGACTAAGGTCCACTCTCCTCCCTCCAGAAGCGGGAACCCACACTTGGAATGTAAGCTGTCATCCTCAAGACTGGGGAGGAGGGTGGGCAAGAAAGAATACGTTCAAATGCCACAAAACTCTCTTATTATGTTTCACTGGCTTTTCTCCTGATTCGGCGTTCGCTTGGTGCTGTAAACCTTTGCTATCCTTCAGAGTCCTTCATTCTGACAGGTTTTTTTTTTCAGCCTTTTCAGTGTTTCTGGAGAGGGACTGACCCCCAGAGTACCTTGCTCTGCCATTTCCCCCAACATTGCTGGGTTCCGTGAGTGATGTTTTGAAGTTTCAATCCTTATGTTAACATCGTCACTTAGCAAATGTGTCCTCTGTTTTCTGAAAGGAATAACAAGTCACAGGAAAGATAAAACTAGAAATGTCTCCAGTGTTAACAAACTTGTGAAAATCAATAAAATGATTTATTTTATATATGCAAACTCAAAATCTCTTTGTACACTTAAATTTTTGAAAATTAATACAGACAAAACAATACTGCTCCATATAAACCTTTGTATAAACATTAAAGGAGATATATACATTATTTTTTTTTTCTCTTTTAGTGCTTTCAAAGCACAGAATGTACAAGTCCACCTGAAGACTTTCGGTCGTCACATGCAAGAACGAATGTCAGGGTTGGGGTAGCCTCAGGTGCACTTTGTAATGTCTCTAGACAAAATAGAAGAGAGTTGGAGGTAGATCGTTTGTGATTCTCCCTGCCCCCTCCCACAGAGAAATAAGTTACCCAAATAGCAGCTTTCTTACTGTTTGTTTCAAACTGTCCTGAATATTGCATGTTTAAAAGGCACAACTAGAAATTGCTGAACACCTATTCTTTCTAAAGGACACAGCAAGAGGACTGAGCAGTGCTCCACTTACAGGTGGCCCTTAGTCACTCTGGAAATGCCCAGAACAACAAAGTTCATATGGGGAAACCCTTATCACATCTAGAAGGGGCTACAGTGCTTACTGAAGTTGACCTGCTGAATTAATAACATCACCTTCCTCAACTGAGAAAAGAAACAACAAAACAACAAATTAATACTTTCAGGAAAACTCTTAGCCAGCTTTTACTTCCAGAGAATCATAAAATAAAGAAAGCTCCATGGCTTTTTCTTAGCTTCGGGAAGGCAGTTCCCTTGCGTAAAACATTCTAGGAAGCTTTAACAATATCGTCTTCCATCCTACAGCATAGAAAACTTGCCCTTTTATCTCCTTGGCCTTTGCATTAACATGATGATTTGCTGTTGATGTGATTAATGTTGTTGAGGTGGTGGTGGGAGTCTATTTTTTCTAGTACCTTCTCAAGGTACTGGATTAAGACTCGTCTTTTAAACCTAGAAATAAAGAGAAATTTTATTAACCAAAAGATACTTGAAGCCCTTCCAATGTGCCAGGCACTATGTGGGGTACAAGATGGAACTGGTAATCTACATGGGAATAGGAAATGTACCCTCATGTAAAGATGTGGCTTAGGAAATACTAACAGTGCCAGCTGAGGGCCCATGCCCACCTCAGACTGTGGTGAGCTTAGAATATTCCACAAACTTGGATGAATGAGTTGGACTCCAATAATATCAATCTAGATGCCTCTGGAGATGGCCTTAACTATGACTGAGAGCCAGGGTTGGAGAAAAGCAAGTCCCCCTGTCCTGCATTGGGCCCTACTGCTTAACGACCAGCAATGAAGGTCTCACTTTACACCCACCTTGCAGCTTCCTTGATGGTAAATTCAACAAATTGTTTCTTGACTGCAAGAGACCCTTGCACTTCTTCAAGCAAAATGAAAATTCTTTCATACTCTGAAGATATTAAAAAAAAACTTCAATATTCTTAAAAATATGAATAGGAAATAAGATTCAATATTTACACATCCTCAGTAATCAATCCTCATGGATGGAAATTTAAGATATAATTTGTATTTTAAACGCTCAAGCCAAAACACATCAGCTACTAAGGAAACTCCTGAGGGCACTGAACACATGTGGTAGACTGAGTAATGGCCCCCAAAGTTGTCCATGTCTTAACTCCAGGAACCTGTGACTATGCTACCATATACAGCAAAAGGGACTTGAATTTGCAGATGTAATTAAGTGCATCAGTGTAATCACAAACATCCAAATAATAAAAGGTGGGCAGTAGAGCTGGAGTCAGATAGAGAAGATGTAAGGATAGGAGAAGAGGCTAGACAGGAGAGAAGGTGCTAACATTACCGGCTTGAAGCTAGAGGAAGGGGCCAGGAGCTAAGGAGCACAGGAGGCCAGTAGAAGTGGGAAAGGGGAAGGAGACAGATTCTCTCTAGAGTCTCCAGAAGGAACGCTGGCCTGCCAGCACCTTTATGTTAGCCCAGTGAAAATAATTTCAGAATTCCAACTTTGGCGACTGTAAGAGGAATACAGTTTGAGCCACGTAGTTTGTGGCAACTTGTTACAGCAGCAAAAGGAAACTATTACAAGAAGTAAGGTGCAAAAAGAGAAAAAGGTATACTGGCTCCTTTTAGTTAAAGCAAGAAGAATCACTTTAAATTATGTGAAAACCCAGGGCACCTGGGCGGCTCAATTGGTCGAGCGTCCAGCTTTGGCTCAGGCCACGATCTCACGGGTTCATGAGTTTGAGCCCCACATTGGGCTTTGCACTGACAATGCGGAGCCTACTTCAGATTCTGTCTCCCTCTCTCTCTCCGCCCCTCCCCTGATCGTGCGCACGCTCTCTCTCTCAAAAATAAACATTAAAAAATTTTTAAAAATTATGTGAAAACCCAATACTTCCTAAATACCTCAAGAGATAGCATGAATCTATCCCGAATCATACATTTATGAGGACCTTCCATTATATTATTGACATATGTGCTTTCACTACTTACTTCGTCCAAATTTTCGAACTTCCTTCATTAACTGATGTTTTATATCAGCATTGATTCCTTGCGCCATAGCAGGAGTTATTTGCAAGGCGTTTGGTACAGTTCCCAACGTGGGTGTTACTGAGGCTTTTCGATCATCTACAGAGACACTGCAGTGTTTGCTTCCTCCTAGAAGTGCATTAGTACCAGGTTTGTGAATCAGGCCATCTTTCCTTAGACTAGTGAAGTCGTCAGACAGAGAATCCAACTGGTGGTGGTGTGGAATACCATCCCCCACCATATTCATAAGCTCTGGGGGAGCAGCTTTTGACAAGAAGCCATCAGGTGGGATCTGACCATTTTCCATCTTCTCATGGACATCAGGAATTACAGTGACATCTGGAGGCCAAATCAAGAAGTAAACTGTGAGGCAGGTGAGTTATCTCAGTGCCACAGGTAGATCCCAGTGCTCCTCACATTTGAGGAAATTATGTACAGATGGAGACTGAGACCCCTCAAACCAAGCCCAGGAAGATAACAACAAAACCACTTGCTTCTCTTCATGACACTCCCAATACATATGGAAACCCAGTCAGGCAAGACAACTACTAAGCATTCTCAGGTCCCTGGCACCCATGGTTTAGTGGTGGCTTGTGCTTTGCAAGCTGAAAGGCAGCAAGTCTCACTCGATGTCATGATTTCTTTAATTTACATATAAAATGCCATGCTTAAAAAAATAAAGAAAATGCCATGCTTCACTGAGCTTGGCACCAGACCACATGGGCCCCCTTCAATTTCCCTCCTCTCTACCTCAAAAGTTCTAAGAAAACAGAGGTGGTCGGCCATTACGTCTCAAGGCTCTATAGGTACTCTGTCACTAAAAATCTTTGTATGTGATTCTCATCATTCCCTTCTGTGACAAGGAAATGGGTTTCCTTTTACTCCAGGCCTGACACCTCTACCTCAGATGCTCTGCCTTTCTGCCAGGCATCGAGCCAAAGCCAGGGGATCAGCAGGGAATGAGGCAGACAGGAACAATCTCTACCCTTATGGAACTTACATCCTCATGGGAAAGTCAGACAGTATGTGTAATTTGGGCAAAGGGAATAATACAGTTTGAATTCTTGTTGGGAAGGAAGACATCGGGGATGGGACAGACGGCAGGAGGGGGAGCCTCCATGACCCCATGGTCAGGCAGGACCCTCCGAGGAGGTGACCCCTGGAGCAGGAGACAGGGCAGCCTGTGCACATGAGGAGGAGGACTTCTGGCTGCCGTGAGGGCCAGTGCAGGGCCCCTAGGAGAGGACGAGACGGCGCCATGGAGCAAAGGACAGAAGCAGAGAGAGCAAAGAGGACACCCAGAGGCTCGTGCAGGAGAGGATGGCAGGACCAGGTCCTGCGGAGCATGTAGGCCAGCATTGGGAACTCCGATTCTGTTCTGAGTGCTCGGGGGAGTTGATGGCGGGCTTCAGGATGGACATGGCATGATCGGATTTCCGTGTGCACACGATCACACTGGCTGCAGGGCAGTGATGGGTCAGGAGGGTTAACTGGGAGCTGGGAAATCAGATAAGAAGTTGTTGTAGCAGTTTGGGGACACATGGTGGCAGCACAGACTAGAGGGATGTGGCCACAGGGTGATACAGGAATCATACTGGGTGTCAAGTTGCCTGCACTTGCTAAGGGATGGAAGTGAGAGAAGAATAAAAGAGAAATCATGGTGATTCCAAGGGTTTTCACTGAACCCCTGGGGAAATAACAGTGCCAGGAGTGTGTAGGTGCCAGTGCCCAACTGCTTGTGATGGTGGGTCATGCCCTGCTCTTCCTGATCTGGCCCAGTGACCTCACGCTGATGGCCTGACAGCAATCACATTGGCATTATTTACACTGTGGAAACTTGCAAACATTATAATCCAGGGCTTCGCCCTCCCAGCCCCCACACTTGGACAGCTGGCTGTCGCAGCTTTACTAACATACTGCCAGATGGGGTCATTTAACGTTAACAGTCATGCCTGTGGAAGGCTGCAAATAGAGCTGTTTTGGAGAGAGCAGAGATTAGGTGTTCTGATGAAACATGCGAAACCGAGTCTTATCTGTCTATCGGACACCTAAGTGGAGATACCATATCCATGGTTAAATTTAGGTCTAGAGTTTGGAGCAAGGTGTAAACACACAAGTTGTTAACATGTAAATGTCCTGGAAAGCCCAAGACTGCATGGTATCACCTGGGGGGGTGGTGTCCGGAATCGAGCTTTGGGTTCCTACACTATTTACAGGTGGGAGAGAAGGGGAGAAACCAGAAAAAGAGGATGAAGAGGAGTTGCCCTCAAAGGGAAAGAACACCAGGACTTGTAGTGTCTGGGGGGGAACCTGAGAAAGTGTCGAGGGAGGAGGAAGTGAACAACTGTGACAAATGACACGAAGAAGCAATGGCAACATGCAGCAGGCACTGGGGGCCATGATGACGCCTGTCTCAGTGCAGTGGGGAGACAGCCAGACTGCACTGGGTTAGAGCGGGAGCAGGAGTTAAGGACACAGACAGCCAGTGCACACCCATCCTCTTATCGAGCCCATTTGCTCCTGCTTCGAGAACCTGCTTCCTCGTTCTGACTCAGGCAGCAACATGTTCCTATCTCCATTTCTCCACCTCGTGCTAGTTACTATATAAGTATGGATCTTCTCGCCTCAGACAGCGACTGCTCCCCACGGGGCCCTTTGTACCTACCACGTTGATGATTTAATAACGGTTTACTTAACGAACAAAAAGCAGATACAAAAAGAAATGAATACAAAGGAAAATAAAGCTGTTTAGTGTCTTAGTCTTCTAGGAGCCATAAGGAAATCACAACCACTACTCTATACCTGTATGTACAAGGGTGGGTTTTATGAGGTTTGGATAAGATGGGAACCACGAGGCTGAGGGTGGTCCCTTTCCGCCCACATGGTTAGTTACAGTAGGTGGTGTTTGTGGTTTCGCCAACAGCAGGGACATACTCCGCCTTCTCTTAGATGACAGAGGACTGTTGGGTTCTCCAGGGCGCTTCACTTTGCTTTGTGGCCCTGCCACAAATTCATCTGCTTCATCAATCATCATTCCCTAGAAAACATTAATGAACACTCTCCATTAAAGAGCACGGCACGCACACACTGCCTGCGCACACTCAACCATACATCCCATTACCAACACACGTCTTCATCATGGGCCAGAGATTTACCGTGCCCCACGTAGACCCTGTTCTCAGAAAGTGCTACTCCAGTCCAATCTTAATCTCGTCTCAGTGGAACAAAGAGGAAATGAAGACATAACGTGTTGCCAAGGTTAAACACAATACAATTATGATTAACCAGAAAGCTTGAGGAATGAGCAACTCGCATAAACCAAAGAGGGAATCAACCCACAGTTACTTTTCTGAAGAAGTACAAACCATTCTGAAGCGACCCTTGGTAAGTGAAACAATTCCCTTGTGTGTGCTTTTGTGCTTTGAACGCATCATTAAGAAATATTGACTATCATTGTACAGAATGCTGCGTGTTGACAGTAGGGAGCAGACTGACAGAAAATGTCACTCCCCCAACAGCAACCTCACGGAAGTTCAAATATGTCCACCTTGGGGGCTTTTCATTCTTGGGAGTAGGTAAAGGATGAGCCAGCAGTGTAGAAGGTTAGCTAAAAGCTGTTCCCATCCAAGGATAACCTAAGAATATGAAAATATTTTCATAAAATCATGATAAATGACTTTTCCAAGGCATTTTTCAAAGCGACACAGTAGAAAAAGGGGAAACCATATACCCTGAGCATTTACTGAATGTCAGGTCATGTTTGAAATGGGTACATGCACTAATTCAATACTGCACAGGGCTGTAGTAAGTGTAATAATTATCCCCAGTGGTACAAATGAGGAGACCAAGGCACAGAAAGATTAAGAAAAAGTCCAATTAATTGAGGATTGGGGTTAAGTGGAATATCTTTCAGTCTAGTTTTGTTACCCGAAAGATTATTGTACGGTCTGCACCTTAACACCAATGGTCTTCTCATGTGTGCAAATAGAATTCCCATTTGTCTTCATCTTTAGATGGCCAGGTCAGCATATCTCTCTCTCTCTCTCTCTCTCTCTCTCTCTCTCTCTCTCTCTCTCTCTCACACTCACACACACACACACACACATGCACACACAGAGGCACACATACCTCACATTTAGATCTCTAGTAGGACTGTCCAAATAAGGCAACATCACGTAGTACTTCCTATTTCAAGATGAACACTTCATGGCTCTCTAGCTAAAGCACTAGAGATCTGAGTAATGGAAAGAGGAAATAACTGGTGATCTCAATATTAAAGGCATTAGTGTGTAGAGGTGGGAATGAATACAGACTCTGGAGCTGGAAAGATCTGGGTTCCAGTCCTCGCTCTTATCAGCTGTGTTACTCAGGGCACGCCACTTGACCACTGTGAGCTTTGATTTCTTCTTATGCAAGGGCAGATGGTAACACTCATCAGCAGAACTGTTGTGGGCATTACATGTGATCATGTAAAACACCAACTCCTACTAGGTACTCCATAAATGTCACTTATTCTTTTCTTCAAGCAACACGCCTTTGTAGCAGGAGGCTCCCACTTTCCATTCAAAGAGCCCTGGAGTCCTATTTTATCTTGTCAACAAACAGACGGAGAACTTCTGATTTATATTCACCTTGCCCAGAAGAAAGGAATTATAGCAAGAATATCACAATTTAGGCAGAAATAGGCATCTTACCTTCTTATCTTGTTTGAATGGATTGCCAAAAGTATGTAGTCTTTTTGGTTGATCTGGATCAATCTCTCGAAGTGGAGAAGCCAATGTCTTTAGATATTCTTGATAGTTACCCATTTGTGCGACTGGAACACTATGAAGGGAATCTGTAAAATCACCGGGAAAGAAACAAATGCTACACAGCTGCAGTGTATGGGTCCTTTTAAGAGGACACGATCGGGGCACCTGATCATGGTGGTTCAGTAGGTTGAGCATCCTATTCTTGATTTTGGCTCATGTCATGATCTCACAGTATGTGGGATCAAGCCCTGTGTCAGGCTCTGTGCTGACAGCATGGAGCCTGCTTGGGATTCTCTCTCCCTCTCTCTCTGCCCCTCCCCTGCTCACATGTGTGCATGTGCACTAAATAAAATAAATAAACAAACAAACAAATAAATAAGACTTTAAGAGGACATGATCATAGTCTGGTTTAACAATATGTACCTTGGCTTCCAATAGTCTAAAATCTCAAATTCTTGGGGTGCCTGGATGGCTCAGTTGGTTAAGCATCCGACTTCGGCTCAGATTATGATCTCTCACAATTCATGAGTTCGAGCCCTGCATTGGACTCTGTGCTGACAGCTTGGAGCCTGAAGCCTGCTTTGGATTCTGTGTCTCCCTGTCTCTCTGCCCCTCCCCTGCTCACGCTCTCTCTCTCCCTCTCTCTCAAAAATAAATATAAACATTAAAAAAATCTCAAATTCTAAGATCTAAAACCATCTCTCTTCATCCCACTCACTACTGACTGTACCACCACTACTGCCTACAAGCTCAAATCGCTAGGCCAAGTACAATGCTCTTATGCTTCAAACCAGATTTGAAAATGGTCTGACATTCCGTATGCCACCACCCAAACTGAAACACCGTATTTGTTCTGCATTTCAAGGAGCCTAGTCTCCATGGTTCTCTCTTATCATCCAGAGAACCTAGGTTAGTAGGCCTTATGTTCTTAGAGAATGTGACTAAATCTATAGGCTCCCTTCCTAGAGAAGCTTTCTGCTCTCCACAAAACTTGGTGTATAATTTCAGGAGGTTGGCCAGGCTAAGATTTAACACATTTTAACGGACAAATGACCTTGTTTCAAATGAACAAAATGGAGTAAAGGGGATTTGTACACCATCACCAATTATCCTACACACTATCAGCTTCATTCTTTTCATGTAAATGAGGAATGCGGGATTGAATTCATCACAACAGGCTGGGTCGTGCAATTTCCAAAATCTGACAGACCTAGGTACTGCCACTTTCCAACTCACTAAACCTGGACCGGCTATTAAAATGCGCACCCTTGAGAGAGATATACCAAGAAACACACTCTTAATCATAGAGGAAAATCTGATGGTTATCGCAGGGGAGGTGGATGGGGAACGGGCAAAACAGGTGATAGGGATTAAGGAGTGCACTGGTTATGATAAGCACCAGGGAAACGGTTGAATCGCTATATTGTACACCTGAGACTAATATAACGCTGTATGTTAACTATATTGGAAATAAAACTGAAATTAAAAAAAATGCTCACTCTCAGTTCCCATAACCATAAAATGGGCATAAAAACAATATCGACCTCATGGGACTGTTTTGAGGCTTACGAGAGCCAAAGCATGGGTATTGCAGTATGTACGCCAATTAATGCACACCTCCCCTAAAGCCTGAGAACAATAAACTTGTGCCTGAGAAGTATAGGGATTCAGTGAAAATGAGGATTCTAAGCCTTAAAGTATTACAAAATAACCTACCCTTTATGCAATTAGCACCTTCATGTAAGTCAGGCTTGACACTTTCCTAATCAACAAAAAACACTTCTGTGTTCATTTACCTTCATCTTGTCCAACAATAAACTTGTGTGTTTTCAGCAGATTGGATCGCATTCTGGTTAACTGGTCTAAAAGACCTCTACGTGGAATATCATAAGCATTTCTATATGTTTGAGGTTTCAAATCCTATTCGAAATGGAACAAATAATTTCAGTTACTCCTGAGGCTTTTAGTATAGAAACGTAATTCTTAACACTCTTAAAATCGTAGTGAAGATAGGGATATTCAATACAACTACCATAGAATTTTGCCAGGGGAAAATTCACCTTTGCTGCCCTTGTTCTGAATTCTAATATACCCACAACGTTCTCAAACCACAGAGAATATCCCTTCCCAAGTTATGTCCTGGGAAGTTCTGCCCAACGTGACCTCCTCTAAGGGAAATCTCGGTATCAGAGGTCCCTGCTGGACTGGCCAAGACTTTCTGCAACTACACTGACGTCTGAGGACCTTCATACTCAATCCTCTTCCTTGTTCCCTCCTCTCACAGGTGCTAGATCAGCAGTGTGGCCTGAAGGCTCTCCTTGGTGACCCCTGTTCTCCCCCGCTTTATCCTTCACAGACATTAGCCCCCAAACATATCTTGTACATTTAAATTCACATTGGCATCTGCTGGCAGGACAATTCCTAAACTGATCCATTGATAACTATGAAGTCCAAAACAGGATCGTAATTATTTCAAAACTAAAATAATACAACATACATGCATCAGACAAGTTCAAACAAATACAAAGTATTTATGTCCACGACTTACCTTGTTTAAGAGCCCTACTTGGAAGCCAGCAAATTCTTTGGTATTCAATTCTGTCAGTCTTGGTGCACTTTCCCCTATGATTTCTTTCAACAGTTTTCTAAAATTTTTACTGTGGGTAAAGGACACGCCACCTCCAGAATGATTTTTCACTTTGATTCCAATTTCCTGGGGAGGTTTCTTCCCCACGGATGCTAGTATCCGTTCTGACTCTAGTTTGGTCTAAAATGAAAGTACATAGTATGTTATGAAAAGATCTATATTATCATTGTTGTTTTTACTACTTAAGAAAGATAACACTTTAAGAACCCCACAGAATATTTTTCAATTGTAAATCACAGAAAAATGGGTAATTGAACATTTCCCTGTGCTTCTCTGCACTATCACAGCAAACAGGGAGGGGGGTGGCGAGAAAAATAAATAACTTACTACATTTTTTTTCTCTTATCTAATGGCAAAATTATGATTGAATCATGGAGAGAATGGAAACCATGGATAAGAATTACATTCATAGACATTTAAAATCACAATTTGTTGCTGTAAAATCCAGTCTAAGTCAATACGTTTATTTCAGACCCAGACATAAAGGTTTAAGACTCTGTATTTATAAATGTAAACTAGTGCTAAAATTCCGATTACACAGATTGACATTACATCTGGGAAAAATTAAACTGTTTATTTCTAATATCAGACCACCCCCAAAAAAGTAATGCTTAAATTTAACAAACATTACCACATAAATGATTTGTAATATCTACTCAGTAAGTTTCTAGCTAGCTTACAAAAAAATCCTAATGGACACTATTAAACCACATTGATAAATATTGCTTGATGGTGTATCATAGCAATATACTGGGCATATTTTGTGATTTACATTCATCTGGGATGGTTCAAGGAACACTGGTGACATAGTTATTAAATTAGTAATTAAATTAGTAATTAGAGTGATTATAAATTAGTACTAATCTTTTCTTTAAAAGAAGGAACTCCACCAATGCCCAGTAAGCCCAAAAGGATTTTGCATTTCTTATGGTTAGGTCGGAGAGATTCATTAATTCTCTATGAGTGGAATTAAGTATGTTTATTATCTTTTGCACAAAATTAAGTCATGAAATAAGGTATAAGAGCAAATGAAGGGTCTGTTTCCAGAAATGGTCCCGAAATCTCATTTAGAAAACTACACAAGCAATGTGTCCCAGAAGGTCCCAGAACTTGCATGACTTTCAACTCTGCTCACTATTCTTCCTGGTGGCCATACCCTGCTGACACAGCCTTAAAGGCCTAAGGTAGACATCAAATAAAAAATATATATAAATCAATAGGTCAATCAATAAATAAATAACCAAAACAAAACATTCACAACAACAACAAAAATCTACTAGCGGAGAGGAAAGTGGGTCTTGGGGACACTTGGTGGACCAGAAATCTAGGCTTGCCTTTACTTTCTTTTGCATTTATGCACACACTGGATGGGCAGGAGCTGGTAAACTCCAGACCATACTTCTGTTTGTGCCGGATCCTAGCAAGGGGTGTCAGCATCCCCAGCTACGGAGTCATTTTGGTTCTTTAGTGAAATCTGACACTCTTTTGCTTACGACTGTTCGTCTTCTAAAGGCCCAACTTCCAGACATATGTGACTTAAAGCCTGACAGCCACTGCAGATGCTACCACTGCCCCCTACCTGGGAGCACCCTTGTGCATAAGAAGAAAGTAAAACGGCTGCATTAATTTGTCATAGAACATAACACATTCGTATGGCAGTAAAGCTCTACCTCAGTAGTTCCCAAACATTTCCATCCTGCAAGAATGGGCTAGGTAGAGGTGAGAAGTATGGTAAGTAGGGGTGAGTGGAGGATGAGGTACTAATAGAGGGGCAGGCAAGGGACGAGGTGAATAATGGTAAATGAGGTGGGGGTATAAAGGAACGGACGGAGGGCAAGAAGAGAGGAGGTCGAACTCCACTCTTCGGGTCCCCAAGGGCCCTGTCACCCTCCAGCGTGAGGAACACTGGTCTCATTTCCCCCTCTCCAAGAAAAAGCGTATGGATATTTATTGCCTAAGAACTAATTTCAGGCAAGATGTGGAATTACACCATGCCTCGGTGTGCCGACCTAAAAAAAGGGGGATGCGCTAGCCCAATGTGATTTGAGAAGAAACTAGGTTGAGGATAGA
Organism: Paguma larvata; assembly: GCA_030068075.1. NCBI lineage: Eukaryota > Metazoa > Chordata > Mammalia > Carnivora > Viverridae > Paguma > Paguma larvata. The sequence goes on from JAINVK010001077.1 coordinate 67,790, forward strand.
CAAAATGTGACCCATGAGATCATTTTATTAAGCCTCTGCCCCTCTTAGGCCACAAGATGTCAACCAGCTCGTGGGTAGCACAAACTGGCAAGCAAAAGGAGAAATGGCACAGCATCCAATGACACTGACAGACCCTTAGCTGCAGCTTAATGGTGAAGCTAGAAGCCATAGAGAATCACATTATTACTAATCCATAAAGTGGAGAAATATATACACATTTAATTTGAAAAATGACAATTACACTAAAGAATAAGGAAATGCACTTCTGAGGGCAAAGGATTTTTGTTTGTTTGTTTTTACCAATACTACCTGTTGGCTGAGTTTTTTAAGGTAAGAGATAACACTGTAACTAAGTCCACAATCTAAATTATCTGATATCAGATTTGGAGCTCCCATCATCCTTAGTGCTTTCTTTAATGGCTATAAGGAAACAAAATACACAACAGTAAGAATAGAATAAATCTTAAAATACTCAAAGTTCAGTTATAAGGGGCAAAGGGACATGATTCATTTCTTAGAAGTCAAGGTGCTGCACATAAAACCAAACATGGAACATTAAAAAGTGGCAATGAAAATAGCAGAGGAGTAAGGAGCAGAAAGTAAAAAAAAATCAGAAGAGAGTGGGATAAGAAGAGAAAGAAACAGCATATTCAAATAGGTAAATTGCTTTCAGTCTTAATTCCCAAGTCATAAAATCATTTCATATTGCATTTTATCGTGCACCCCATTCCTGCCATGGTAAATACTAATGCACCTCAATTTCTCCTCCCAGTGACACCAACAGTACCATTTAAGATTCTGCCTTTTCACCTCTAGAAACTTGGCTTAAAGTGTGCTACATCCACCTCTGAAATGATTCCGAGAATGTTGATTTAGATTATATGGCCAGTTCAAAATCATCATGAAGATTTTCCTCCAATTGTAAAAACCCGAATGAGGCCAAGTAACTTTTGATTCTTTTTGGATTCCCCTTCCCCAACCAGCGCCCCCACTTCATGCCGTGTCTAGGACACATTTAACAGGCAATAAGTAAATATACTGCCACCAGAATTTTTTTTCAGAGGGAAACCCCATGTTGAAAATTTCTAGAGTTAAAAAGGGAAGTTGATATTAAGACATGAATCCAGACATATTTTTCTTAAATTCCAAAATTCCAATTTCATAAGGTTACTTCTACTAAGAGAAACATAGATGTGTTTTTATAAAAATAACCATGGCAGTTAAAGGAAATAAAATAAGCAATTCTCTTTTGTGCCGCCATGACACCTCCAAGCTCTTACACATAATTTGAGAAGACAATGGTGGTACAAATATTTAGAAATTAAAAAAATCTATCTCATTTCAGGGGTCAAGGTTTTGGTTCACTGACATTTCTTGTGACAAGAATCATCACTGATACAGTTAATGCACATATACGCAGAAATACATACTAATAAGTAGTATGGAGGCAGAGTTTTTAAGTAGCTGTCAAAAGCCTGTCGCCACTTCAGATTTGGCTTAAGCTTGTGAACTTTAAACAAGTCATCTGTAAGAGAAAACCAAACAAAATATTACGTTATTCCAGTCCTAAATTCCAAGATCTAAATCAAGCATTTCCTAGAAATCTCAGTGTAATTAAAACATTACATTAGATGAACCTTTCTTTGGAGCTTCTCTGATTGTCTTTTTTGGTGCTATTTACCACAATTATATATAGTATTCTTCTAGAAAATAAAACGAATTCTCAAGTTACATATGCCTCTTCCATTTGTGAAGCTACATAAAATATAGTATTAAAGCATGGACTCTGTGCCACGGGAAATATTTTTCTGACCTCTTATGTACTGGTAACACTACTGTAGTAATGTTCACCTGAGGGGGAACCCACGGTCACTGGTTGATAAATAGAGGCTATGTTAAGGGGCGACTGGGTGGCTCAGTTGGTTAAGGGTCCGACTCTTGGTTTCGGCTCAAGCCATGGTATCACATGAGTTCAAGTCTCGCGTTGGGCTCTGTGCTGACAGCACAGCACGGAGCCTGCCCAATTCTCTGTCTCCTTCCCTCTCTCTGCCACCTCCCCCTCTCTAAATAAATAAATAAATAAAGGTTGTTAAAGCAACAACAACCAAAAAATGAACTCACAGAGAACAGATTAGTGGTTGCCAAAGGCCGGGTGGGAGAGTAGGGGGCAGGCAAAATGGCTGAAAGTGGTCAAACGACACAAGCTTCCAGTTAGAAAATAGAGAGGTCCTGGGGATGTACTATACAGCATAGTGATTATAGTTAATAATACTGTGCATATTTGAAAGTTGCTAAACAAGTAGATCGTAAAAATTGTCATTACAAGAAATTTGTGACTGTGTGGTGATGGATGCTAACTAGTGTTCCTGGTGTGCTTGTCACAATATGTACAAATATTGAATCATTACGTTGTACATGGGAAACTAATGCCACATGTCAATTATATCTCAATAATTAATAGATAAGTAAACGGTGAGTGTTACACTTTTTGACTGAAAGGTCAAGGTAAGAGGCTTTTACAAAGTATATGAAAACAAAAGCAAAGCCTCTAACTTTCAGGTAAAGATGGCAAACTCCAAATTATGCTTTGGATCCACCTTAATCAGTCTATACTTTGTTTAGTCCCTTTCCCCCCCTTCTTCATTTCTTTCATTTCCAAACTTTGGGTCTGTCAAATGCTAGTTAACAATTGGATCGTGGCATTAGCAAAAGCTGGCAGAGATGTTAGGCCGTAGTTCAAAACTCTGTACAACTAAATATGTCTCTTGACTATCATGTGCATTAATACCACTAAAGATACTGTCCTTAAGTAAGTAGATCTATCTTTTCACACTTAAATTTAATTGTTTTAATAATCTAAATGCGTTCGATACAGTACAGAAAATTTTCAAAATATGTCATTATTTCCTTCTGAGGGAAAGAAAAAGTATATTTTATATAATAATTCAAAATTGATATCTCCAGACATCGACAGGAGCCTGCCACACTTCCTATAAGTACCAAAGATATTTCAAATCCATCTTTTATTTTGTTTTTTCAGGTTTCGTTGGCTCTTATCCAGAAAAATCCAAGGGCTTTACTTCTGTGGACAAAAGCATCTCTATGCCATGTGCATAATTTCTCTACGATTAGGGCTATTCTTTGAAATTCTGAATTACTACAGTTAAGAAAAGCAACTACACATTTTCTTCCTTTTACTGCTATACTAAATTATTCACCCCTGCCGAAACTAATTTAAATGAATTTACAAAGTCATAAAATGTAGGCCTTTTGTTCTTTTGGTGCAGGGTAGAAAGAACAAAGAAAACCAGATCTGAAGAGATTTCTGGTTCATTGTAACATGCAGGTCCTTTAAAGACCATTCATAGCTTGAGAGAAAGGAACAGGAGACTGTGGAAATATCCTGTTATACTTGGGTCTTTATGTGGAGTCTGTGGGGAATTAAGCAGATTTTTGGAAACTGACAAATTGAAATACCACGAGACTGAGGAAGCATTTAGATATAAATAGATTAGATAATGAAAAGAGAGTCAAGAATAGTCTTAAAATTTCTAACAATGCCGATTGCAATGAATCCACCAATTAGTCTAATTTAGTCTAATTATTTCTTGCCTGGAGTTTTTGAAATGGGGGAGGAAGAGAGAGAATGTTCCACAGTCTAGATTAAGGGTAGAGAGCTACTGGGGTAAGACTGTTTTAGTCACATTCTCTGCAGCTCAGTAAATGATTTCCACGGCATGAGGTTGCCATTCACACAGAGTCTCCACAATGGGACCATGAAGATGTCATAAATAATCAGGTAGCCAATATTTGAAAGACAAGGAGACCGGAGAATAGGAGAGTGAAGTGATACTGCTGACACCTCAAAAACTACTGACATTTTCTCCTCCCTTCCTTTCTCTCCATTTCCAGCTGCAAAAAAAAGGTGGAGGGGGGGTGGGTAAGATGTGGGTTTGAGCGCCAGGCTCAGCCACACACTTAGCAGAGTGAGCTTTGAGAAATCACTTCACTTTCCTGTGCCTCCATTTCTTTTAGTTCTCCTGATCATACATAACTGTCTTAATATGAATTTTATTTTTTACACAAGTCCCAGTTCTTAGTTAAAAACAAAAAAAAGTTACTACAAATGCCTTAATTTCTGTAGTTATTGACCCTCGATAGAAAAACTAATTTTCCTTATTGAGAGATAATCTTGCCAACTGTGCTATTCTGGTTACCACCCTACTGATCCCTGTGATAGCTCATTGAGCCAATTAAGCCTCACTTATCCATTCCAGGTTAAGTTTTAGTGCTTAAATAATTAACCCTCTATTAACTACTTTTGACGGAAATCTTGAATTAATAAAGAAAAAAACAAGGGCAACCTTAATGGACAGTTATCAAACTACGCAGTAATATAGTGATGTTTCCTGGCATTAGGAAGTTTATGTGACTTAATTTGCCTTTGTACTAAAAATCCTGTCCACTGAACTGCAAAACGGTCTATACCTTTATATAATGCCCTTAATATGGACTAGCAGTGCCTTCAAGATCTATGAAGATAACATAGACATTGAATCATTTAATCCCAACTAAATGCCTTTGGGGTACCCACGATCATTACCCCCCAATTTTACAGATGAAATAACTAAGGCACAGAGAGGCTATGTATCTTATCCAAGGTCACACAGCTAGCAAACAGCAGAGCCAAGATCCATACCGGGTCAGCTGTGCTCTACACTTCACACTCTTAACACTATGGGGCTACACAACCCAGAAAGTGAAGTAATGGTGGAAATGTTGAGAGTGTCCATTTCAGAACTCCACATGAAACCTAAGTTTGGGATTCGGGGGCACAAGGACCTTCAGCCTCAAATGGTGTAAAAAACCCTGTGCTCCTGGGAAGACACAGGTTACAGAAAAACCTGGAAATGGATATTTATTTTTTAGTGTTTATTTATTTATTTTGAGAGAATAGAGAAGGGGCAGAGAGAGAGAGAGAATCTCAAGCAGGCTCCACTCTTAGCACAGAGCCTGACTCAGGGCTCGACGACCGAAAAGTCATGACCTGAGCTGAAATCAAGAGTCAGATGCTTAACCAACAGAGCCGCCCAGGCGCCCCCGAAAATGGATATTTAAAGTCAAAAGGCAGAATGGGAACTGAATCAAGGATGGATTGACCCTCAAATGGATGTGTGGGGTTGTAGAAGGGGAAGGAATCAAAGATGCCTCTGGGGTTTCTGGTTTGAGATGCTTACAGAGGGATGGTGATGTTCTAGGCAGGGTGGGATTCTCCGTGTCACAGGTTAAGGAGGACCAGGGACAAATGAGGCACATGTATCTCTTGTGACAGAACCGCTTCAGAGAGAAACAGTCTAATGGTGGACCAAGAACACAGTGCCAGGAGTTGACCTCACATAGTACTGGGGAGTGAGAGTGTGCAACATGTGGCAACTTAGGTGCGGCAGGTTTAGACAAAGGAAGAACTGAACGCCTCCTCTTCACCATTATGCCACGTCCACATCTGACCTCTATGACCTGCAAGACCACCAAAGGCCAGGCTTAAAGGGAGGGTCGTCTTGTTGTGAAGAGCAGCACATCTCAATTTCTAATGGGAGACCAGCGACTCTAGTTAGGGGCACTTTCATAGAATACATTGGAAGGCAGGCTGAGTTCAGATCAAAGATTAGATCCTGAAATTCGGCCCATAATAGTTCTATAGAACTTTTCCACTGCCCTGCGGTAATAAGACCACCCCCACCCCTTTGGTGTCCGTGTAGACCACAAGGAATTCCTAATTCTGGAGGTACCGTTCTAGTGAGGATCCAGAACTCCCATCCCCCACAGCAATAACAAGGAGCCCCCTCCTTTGGGTGTCAACAGAGGACAAGTGGGGAACCTAGACTTCTACTCGCTCCTGGCACGGAGGAGGCAGTACCTCACAATCTCTGCTAGGAGTGTGACAGGAAGCTAAACCAGAAGGCTTAAATAAGATGGAGACTCATAACATAATATTGAAAATGCACAGGATTCAACTGAAAATCACTCATCATACCAAGAACCAGAAAGATCTCAAAATGAATTCAAAAGACAATCAAGAGATGCCAACGCCGAAATGACAGAGACGTTAAAAATATCTCATTAAGATTTAAAAGGAGCCATCATAAAAAAATGTTTCAACGAGCAATTATAAACAGGCTTGTAACAAATGAGAAAAACCGAAAGCCTCATCAAAGAAAGAGAAAGTAAAAAGCAGACGTAAAGAAGAACCAAATGGAAATCTTAGAACTGAAAAACACAATAACCAAATAAAAAGCTCAATGGATGGGCTCAAAAGCAGAATGGAGGGGACAGAGGAAATGATCAGTAAACTGGAAAAGAAAACAGTAGAAATCACCCAATCTGAAAAATGGAAAACACAAAACCTACTCCCCCACGCACCAAAAAAAATGACCGGATACATGATTTTAAAAATTTTCCCCATTCCATAGTTTGCCTTTTCACTCTGCTGATTATGTCCTTTGATGAGCACAGAAGTTTTTAAGTTTGATGTAGCCCCATGTGTTTATTTTTGCTTCTGTTGTCTGTGCTTTTGGTGTCATCTCTCTCTTAGTATTATTTTTTTTTTTATTTAAAAGTTAGTTAACATATAGTGTTATAAATTCCAGTTAGTTAACATATAGTGTTATATTAGTTTCAGGGGAAGAATTTAGTAATTCAACACTTCCATACATCACCTGGTACTCATCACAAGTGCCCTCATTAATCCCCATCAACTACTTCACCCATCCCTCCATACATCTCCCTTCTGGTAACCATCAGTTTGTTCTCTATGGCTAAGAGTCTATTTCTGGGGGGGGTGGCCTGGAAAGCTCAGCCGGTTAAGCGTCGGACTTTGGCTCAGGTCATGATATCGCGGTCCATGAATTTAAGCCCCCCATTGGGCTCTGTGCTGACAGCTCAGGCCCTGGAGCCTGCTTCGGATTCTGCCTCTCTCTCTCTCTCTCTCTCTCTCTCTCTCTCGCCTCTCCCCCACTTGTGCTTTGTCTCTCCCTCAAAAATAAGTAAACATTTAAAAAAATAGAAAAATAATACCATTAACAGTCCAAGTGAAGATTATCTAGTCTAATCCTTCACTTTACAGTTGTGAAAACTGAAGTCGCGAAGGATGAGATTGTGCCATTTGTGACATGGATAGTATGATGCTAAGTGAAATAAGTCAGACTGAGAAAGATAAGTACTCATAAGTACTCATAAGATTCCAAAATATGTGGAATCTAAAAACACAACGCAAATGAATAAACAAACAAAAAGCAGAAACTGACCTATAAATACAGAGAGCAAACAGATGGTTGCCAGAAGGGAGGGGGTGGGGGGGATGGGCAACACAGGTGACGGGGAGTGGGAGGTACAGGCTTCTAGTTGTGGAATGTATAAGTCATGGGACTAAAAGGCACAGCATAAGGAATGTAGTCAATGGTATTGTAACAGTGCTGTATGGAGACAGAGGGCAGCTACACTTGCGGTGAGCACAGTACAACATCTAGCCTTATCCAATCACCATGTTGTATGCCTGAAACTAATGTACCATTGTGTGTCAACTCACTCATTTAAAAAATATTTTTTAAGACAATAAGTCACTAATAAATAATAAATTTATTTATGAATTTATACATAATTTAAATAAATCCACAAAATATAGGTACTTTTCATTGGTACCCTTATTAGTCTCAAAGACATAACCTATATTTTATATCAGTGACAATCACCTTTTAGAGGATATTTTTAGATTGGACTCAGAAGTAAAGTAGGTAGACTATGTACAAAACTATCATGCTAAGGCCCATTCTTAACCTGTGACATTTAGTACAAGTAGAACTTATAGCACTAAAAGTCTTATGCTTTTAATGGCTAGGTTAAAACGTAAAGGTTGAAACTTTTTGCAAAAACCCATCAAATTTAAATGTTCGCCATTCACAACTAGAAGGACACCACGTGACATTATATGACTCCAAACAGATGCAGAGAAAAAAATCTGTACACGTGTTTTCGGTGATCTCTCAGTAACAGCTTCTGGAGTTGTTCCTTGTAGAATTGTACCATGGAAACCACAGCTTCCACAACTACAGTGATTACAGAATTTACCTTCGTTCCTATTTCCTTAACTCGACTAGAACAGATGCCTCCAGAGCATTTAATATTCGCTTATGGAGGAGTAAGTGTGAGCCAATACCCCCGCAGAAGCCCTACTTTCTGGAGAGGTTCTTGGAGCATTAACCCCGATCAATGGAATTTTTTGTCCCAAATTAGTCTACGAAAAAGCCAAGTGCACTTTAAACTAGGAGCGCAGAGGGGGGTGCGGGTGACAGCAGCATTGGAGCTCACAGCCTAAAGAGCAGCACAAGTCACTCATGCCAGAAGCTAAGCGTCCCTTCTGTCTGATGCGAAAAAGAACAGCAGCAAGAAAATGCACAAAACAGAAAACAGTGTGTAAATTCTATCTTTCCAAATCAGTTTTCAAACTTTTCTAAATCCTGATATCACTCTTGGACTAACATTTAAAATGCTTAGCCCATTATCCTATTTTTCATTTCTGTTGTATTTTAAAGATGATAAAGTGGGGGCGCCCGAGTGGCTCAGGTCATGATCTCACAGTTTGTGGGTTCAGGACCCACACTGGGCTCTGTGCTCGGAGCCTGAAGCCTGCTTCGGATTCTGTATCTCCCTCTCTCTGCCCCTTCCTCCTTCTCTCAAAAATAAAATAAAACATTAAAAAAAGTTTAAAGACGATAAAGTGGCACATAATTTACTTACCTAAAAGAGGGAGTAAAACTGGGTAGTTGTACGGCATCACAAAGAGGTTAACACAAGTTAAAGTCGTACTGGCTTTTAAATAACCAAATGGATAACCAAGTTCATTGTATTTTCCACTGCTAGTAACAAATACCTAAAAACGTGAAGTAATAGAGTTATGACAATAAGGACTTTATGTGAAACCAAACTCCCAGTAACATTCCAGAATAACATTTAAGCCCCAGTTAATTTATGTAATTTAAAAGTGGCACTAGTGCTTTTAGCCTATGGTTATGCCCAAATATGTCATACTAAATCAGATTGCAATTCCTATATACATTATATTAAGAAATGAGAGGTGCCTGGTTGGCTCAACTGGTTGAGCATTTGACTCTTGGTTTCAGCTCAGGTCCTGATCCCAGGATTGTGGGATTGAGCCCCGCATCAGGCTCCACACTTAGCATGGAGCTTGCTTGGGATTCTCTCTCTCTCTTCTCTCTCTTTGTCTCTCTCTTTCTCACTCTCTCTCTCCTTCCCTCTGCCCCTCTCCCCTGCTTGGGCACTCTTTCCATCTCTCTCAAATAAATAAAAATTTTTTTAAAGAAAAAGAAATGACACCATACTGTGCAATAACCATTTGGAGACCACAATACCCAAATATTTACTTGGTTAGCACAATGGCAAACAAGGTTGAAATAGTGCTAAGTGATAACCAGCCATTAAAACAAACTGACTTCTCTAAAGAACAAGTGGTGACTGGAGTGGAGGCTTTAGAAAAATGGAATATGGCTACATGCCTAAAGCCTGTAATTACGAAAGCAAAGTCCATTTAGAGTAGTATGCTAACACTCCTCACGTGTACGATGATTAGTCTTGCTCTACTTCCTTTTGGTACTCCCACTCTCCTATCCATTTATTCATTTTTCATCCAATAAATATTTTTTAATGTTTATTTATTTCTGAGAGAGAGAGAGAAAGAGAGAGACAGAGTGTGAGTGGGGGAGGGGCAGAGAGAGAGGGAGACACGGAATCTGAGGCAGGTTCCAGGCTCTGAGCTGTCAGCACAGAGCCCGATGCGCGGCTTGCACCCATGAACTGCAAGATCATGACCTGAGCTGAAGTCGGACATTTAACCGACTGAGCCACCCAGGTGCCCCTCTACTTCTTTTAACACTACTTTCCAATGAAAGGAACCAGGTGCCCCTCATCTGATAAATATTTATCAAGTAGCCTATTATAATCCAGGCACTGGTGCTAATTCTTTTGAGATGGCAAGGAGATGCTTTGGTTCAATCTGGAAGGCATTTTTCTCTTATAAATTATGGTGGTAGAGCAAACATTCACTAAAGATCAAAACATTAATCTTTATATGTGACTCCATCTCTTTCCTTATTGGTATTCCTGATTTGAAACATATTATATTGTCAGGTCCCGTACAGTTGCTGTGCTGTACTAAAGTCCTCTTGCTACCATGCCTTCTCAGTGTTCCATGTTTACTCTTTGGTCCAAATCAGGGCACCAGCATATATTTTTAGGGACCTAGACCTTTGTCTTTTCCAAAGTCCTTCAGCACGATCATTTAAGACAAAGTCAAACCCTGATGGTAAACAGAATCCGTTTACCTTGCTAATTGCTGGTACCAGCAATATCATCTACCAATAGACTAAATTCTTGCTATATTTAGTCTTAGCTAACAATAAATCTTTCCTATGTCATTTATGACCCCACAAAACAATGAGTTGTGCTATAAAACAGGACTCATCTAGATTTCATGTCATAATCTGAACCTTAATAGGAACAAATATCTGTAATAACACATGGTGGATTTCCCCCTTTTTCCTGAGTATGTAAAACAGAAGAGGAAAAATCATCATAAAGGATCAAAAGCGTTATACACAACTGTCAAGGGTCAGACCTATAATCCCCATGAAGGGAGAAACACTGTGTTTTGTTCCCCCCCCTCTCTCTCTCCCTTTTTCTCTTTCTCCCCTCCTTCCGTTCCCTCTTCCCTTCATTCCTTCTCATAAGCCCTTTGAGTTTTTCCAAATTCCTTATCACCTGCAGATTCATAGAACTTGGGGGTTCGAAGGGATCATTAGAGACTGTCTAGAAAAAGTAAGTATCTGGCATAGACTGGTGGCAGAATTTAGGGTTCAAATGCAGTCTCCAATATGACTTAGCCAAATTTCCTGGCTCCTGGTTCATCTTATTCTTTTTCATCCTCACTAATTCATTGCATTAAAACTACTCTAAATCAAAGTAACATACGGTACAGAAGATAGGCATGTGGCATATTTGAGGGGTGGTGCTAGAAGCCAGGACAGGATTTCTTAAGTGTCTTTGGAGATTTATAAGAAATGTGCCATATAGAAGAGAGGGCTTGTGTTAGGGGAAAGGTATAATTTGTATTTGCTTTTATTGCAAAATTTTTGTCAACCGATGAAGTCAAACTTCCTATCTTGATTCTAACATTCTGTTATCCAGATCTCTACATTTCTTGCACTTTTCCATTGCATTTAACTGAAATATAAACATACGTTCAGAAAAGTGCGTGAATCATAAGTATGCAGCTCAATGCGGGTGCCTGGGTGGCTCGGTCGGTTAAGTGTCTGACTTCAGCTCAGGTCATGATCTCGCGGTTTGTGAGTTGGAGCCCCGCGTCAGGCTCTGTGCTGACAGCTCAGAGCCTGGAGACTGCTTCAGATCCTGTGTCTCCCTCTCTCTGCCCCTCCCCGACTTGTGCTTTCTCTTTGTCTCTCAAAAATAAATTTTAAAAAATTAGAAAAATAAGTACACAGCTCAATGAATGTTCGCAAAGTGACTACACATGTGTAATCAGCACCCAGATCAAGAAATAGAACGATGACCAAAAACCCCCTCATGTCCTTTGTTGGTCACAACTCTGCACCCCCAAAAGAAACCACTATTCTGACTTCTGACAGAGTAAGCCAGCTTTACTTCTGTTTGAATGTAGACAAGATAGAATCATATGATATGGGATCTTTTATGTCTGGCTTCTTTTGCTCAATATTATACTTATGAGATTGTTCTGTTTCTTGCACTTATATTCTTGCTTTAAGCTTGTTCCTTTTATTTCTACCCAATTTTAGCATCTTTGGAGAATTTAAGTAGCTTAAAAGACAACTAGTAGCAATAATCGCACATTTTAGGATGAAGCAGATGGCAGCCTAAAAGTGTTTCTTGCGTAAATAGAAGCTAACAATTACTGATTGCTATATGGTGCTATAGTTTAGAAATAGAACAAACATACTTCCAGCGTAGGGCTTCCTTATTTTTTCCAAATAAAAAGGCTCTGACTGCTGGGTCTGGATTTTTACAAACTAATATCCAAAGGTGAGTCTATTAATAAATCAGCAAGCCCTTCTGGCTGGAGTATAACAGTTGGAAGAGCCAGTATATGTGCAATTGCCTCATCAAATAAAATCTGCATTACACACGCCAATGTGCTTGGTATGGGAAGAGAAATTTGGTTACATTACACTAATACAAAAAGTAGTTTCAGGGTTTAAGAGTTTTTTGTGTCAAAAATATTTTGTATACCTGAAACTAATATTACACTGTATGTTAACGAACTGGAATTTAAAGAAAAACTTAAAAAAATAGATCTTGTGGGGTGACCTAGTGGCTCAGTTGGTTAAGCGTCTGACTTTGGCTCACCTCATGATCTTGAGGTTCATGGGTTGGAGCCCCACTTCGGGCTCTGTACTCATAACTCAGAGCCAGAAGCTTACTTTAGGTTCTGTGTCTCCCTCTCTGTCTCTATCCCTCCCCCGCTCGTGCTCTGTCTCTCTCAAAAATGAATAAACTTTAAAAAAAAATAGATCTTGTACTTCCAATCTGTCAAGTTCACACTAAGGTTCAGCTGCAGACGCCACAGCTAAATAGAATTACATCCTTTAGGTTAGGGATTCTTAACCTGGGGTCCCTGAATAGGCTTCAAGGGGTCCGCCAAAGCCTCAAATACACAGGTGTCATCAGAGTCCGCTGCCTTAAATGGCAATTATCAGGAAGCTAATGATTCATATCACACCGAAATTATTTGCTTGGCCCTGTTGCTTATTTGATAGCATTTGTTAGAAGTTACTAACAGTCTCCATCTAATTATTCCTAGATTAACCTTTGCAACTTCTCAAAACAATTCCTAGATCCCAGAGTAGTTATAGACATTTGGCCAACAGGTAAGGGTAAGTACCTGCCAGCAGGTGTGGGGAGACTTTCGTTCCAGGATGTACTGAGTTAAGGGTGAAGGTTCAAGTTCATATTTGTCAAAAGGAAGTTTGTCTATTACCATTGGCTCACAATCTACACAGGAGAACCTCACAACAGGATGAGATGTTCGTGGAGGCTAAAAAACAAGAGGAGAAAATACGGTCTGTTATCAGGTAAACTTACATTTCTGACAAATCTGCAACCCCTCTCATGCTTTGTTAAACCACTGCTGAGATATACAGCAATGCTTTGAAAAAGAGGGCATCGCCAACGGCTTCCATCTGGGAAGGTCACACAGATTCTTTATTTCTACCATGTACTTGGCATTGGGAGGAGGAAAGGTAAATTCTAACACTCGTAACTACCATTTCAGTGAAGTGAAAACTACAACTGCTTTGAATCAGTTAGGAAGTCACTAATGATCCATAGGATGAACCTTGATTTTCAGATCCACTGTTGCAACCTCCAAGCATGACCCTCCCTTCATTCCTTTGTACCATGAGGTTATGGACAGTCCAGACACAGCTGGCAAAGAAGAAATCCATGAAGATTTCTAATGAGCTGATGACAGAGCTAGAGACATTAACAAGCAAGATGAAAAATTGTAAAGGCATGGAAAGGGCAAGGCAGGTACCCAAAATGAGCCAGTCACAACACCCAGGCCTAGTGGAAATTTTATTTTCAAGTTAAATTTTTATAGCACTTCTCACACCCACACGCTTGCCTTGAAGAGCTAGAGCTGGGTATGCTTTGGGCTGGGGTGCAAAGGCCTACATGCCTGGGGTAGCAGAACAGATTGGTGGGGCAGCCGTTTCATTAACAGGTTTAGCTTGTGGGGATAGAGAGCACCCGGGGAGATAAACGGTGGCGGCAAGAGAATTATGAAGAGATGAGGAGACAGGACGAGTCCCAGGGACAAGGGTGAGATCTGGCTGCACTTGTTATTGCCGAGAGCTCTCTAAGCCTAATAGGAATATGAGAAACCATCTCCGTTTCCCCTTTAAAGGGGGGAAAGCATGCTCCTTCGCCTTTATGATTTACACACCTACAAGATGTGTTGGGAGTCAAAAAAAAAAAAAAAAAAAAAACAAAAACACAGCCATCAAATGTGCTTTCAGAGCTGGAGAAATGGTAGGTAACATGGGTGATGTGTGAGTGAGTAGGAATTTCTTTTATTCCAGTTTTTCCTGATCTTAATTTCAATTAAACTTGAGAAATATTTCTGGCTTATTACATTTAAACCGACTTAAAAAAAAAGCCATAAAGACACAAGTGAAGTCCTGTCACTGGCAATAATGAAGTAAATTCGTAACTAAAACGAATTTACCACTCTCGGGGTTGGAGCTGAGAGCAACTGGGCACTGAGGTTGACCAGCGTGTCACGTTGGAGCCCTGAGGAAAGGTGGAGGAGATGTACCCTCACTCACGGCAGGGGCGGAAGTGGCTCTTCAGTCCTATAGTCTCATGGCCTCTCCTGTAAAAAGGAGCCTAAAAAAATTAATCCCAGGAGAAAATGCACCTCTTGTCAGAAATTTCTAAAACTTACACAGAATATAGATGGGCTGAACCAGTAAGGGTACTAAACTGAAGGCTTAGCGATTGTTTTGTGCCCCGCAGAAGGAGGATTACTCCAGCCTTTTTACATAGGCTGCGGGGAGGAAGAAGGGAGAGTGGGTTTTGTGGGCTTTCCCGTGTTAGCAGATACCTGTCTCCTACAAAAGGCCAATTCATCTGGTAGTAAATAGCAGCGAATACCATATCAAACCCTCCTCTCCCAAATGCAGTGAGCAAAATGAAAAGCCCTCATTTAGAGATCATTTTTAAAATATTGCTTAATTACAGGCACCTAGGTGGCTCAGTTGGGTAAGCTTCTGACTCTTGATTTTGGCTCAGGTCATGATCTCAGGGTGGTTAGATCGAGTTCACTATGTGTTGGGCATGGAGCCTGCTTGAAATTCTCTTTCTCTCAAAAATATGTATATATATATATATATATATATATATTGCTTAATTACCCATCATTGAAAGGTACATTGCCAAGGAACACAAGTCCATTGATTACAAAAAGATGAAAAGCAGGTCCACAAAGTTCCATTAGGTGTCTAATGACTCCCTAGGAGGACATAGAAGAGCTTCTGTTTTGAATATTTTTCTAGAACCTATACAAGGTGCAAGCTAAATTTTAATTTCCTGAGGATGTACATGAAAATCAATGCTAGCACTCTTTACACACGGTGTTTCCCATGTAAATTAAGTCAGCCACTCTGAAATAAAAGCCAAGCCACAGATTGCAACACCATAACTATGCCCTAACATCCAAAGTGGGCAGTTCAAGTGGCAAAAGCAACTGAAAGAAAGAATTCCAGAATAGCACGGAAGTTCTTTCTTGCTTTTTGGTACAAGCTTAGACTTCCAGCAAGAGATAGAAGGCACGGCTCAAAATCCTCAACATTCTTTTACAAGGGTCACTGTAACCAGCAATCTGAAAATCCAAATGATGTTTACTCTTTTGTTTTATGATACTTACTAGTGAAGGTAAATTCTGATCTGGCCAAAAAGACTCTGGAATTGGCCAATGTCCAACAGGAACACCGGTTTTAGAGTTAGGTCGTACATAAATGAGCTTATGACAACTATGCCATGGTTGAGCAGCAAATGAATTGCTTGGCCTGGATGAATCCATAAGTCCATCTAAAAGTTAAACAAAGACAGACACTAAGGCATACACTTCTTTTTCCAGATGCTGATCTTCCTGTACAAAATTTTCAACTAAAAGCAAAGTACAAAACAAACCAAAACAGTAACTCATGAAAAATGGAAGAAAATAAAAGACTCTACTAGGATTACTGAATGTTCTCTCTAACAACATTTTTCATCTAACCCATCCCTCTAATCCAACACCCCACACCTATCCTTAACTATGCCCCAAATATGTAGTTATATCGAAAACCATTATAAAATTAATTTTCAATTTTCTGAGATTTGGACATATAAATTAAACACAGCACACCAACTAGAGGTATTTTTCCAAATCAGGCAAATGAAATTGCTCATGCCCTGGTCTAGTTTTTACATTTGTGGAATTTGACAAAACAGGTCATAAATTCCATTTACATTTTCTTTCTATTCCCAATTAGGTGACAAAAAGTATTCTTGACGAAACACACCCAATGACCACAAAAGCAAAATAAAAACGATCCAAATTCACTCCAAGATAGAAGGAATGTAGGAGCACCTGAGTGGCTCAGTCGGTTGAGTGTCCGACTTCGACACAGGTCATGATCTCCCAGTCCATGAGTTCGAGCCCCACGTCGGGCTCTGTGCTGACAGAGCCTGCTTCAGAATCTATGTCTCCCTTGCTCCCTGCCCTTCCCCCACTCACACTCTGTCTCTCAAAAATGAATGTTAAAAAATTATTAAAAAATGATAGAAGGAATATTGGCAGTAAAATCTATGTATATAGTTGGGGGAGAGAATACAAAGTAGATGCATCAAGGTTATTATGGACTCATTCACGGTAGTTTCCCCATCCACCATTAAAATGCCATGGAAACTGGGCATTGTATAATGCTGAAGGATGTATACTGAACGTATTTTAATTATTTAAACCAGCATATTTCATTGCCTCCCCCAAAACTGAGCAAGGCAGAGTTTTAGAACTTTTAATGCAATGATTCAGTCAGTAGTCTATATTATATTTGTAAAAGCTATGTTTTAATGATTTGAGTCTCATCTTCCTTAAAGTTTTTTAATGTTTTATTTTTGAGAGAGAGAGACAGAACACAAGCAGGGGAGGGGAAGAGAGGGAGACACAGAATCTGAAGCAGACTCCAGGCTCTGAGCTGTCCGCACAGAGCCCGACGTGGGGCTCAAACCCACGAACTGTGAGATCATGATCTAAGCCAAAATTGGATGCTTAACCAATTGAGCCACCCAGGCATCCCTCATATTTCTTAAATTATAGGTAATTTGATCTACTTATTCAAATATTACTTTAAATATGTAATTACTTTAGACCAGGAGGTTTACTGGGGTCTACAGATCTCTAGGGAATACATGTAATAGCTTCAGGGGATCAAGACACCCCCCCTCAAGTTGAGCTCACAATTGTGAGGATGTAGACTTTTCTCAGGAGAGAGTTCTTAGCTCTCATCAGAATCTCAAAGATTAAGAACCCGGGACAAAGGTGGTGTGCCTGGGTGGCTCAGTCGGTTAGGCGTCCGACTTCCGGTCAGGTCACGATCTCACAACTCACAACTTGGAGCCCCGCCTTGGCTCTGTGCAGAGCCTGGAGGCTGCTTCGGATTCCATGTCTCCCTCTCTCTCTGTTCCTCCCCTGCTCGCACTCTTTCTCTATCTCTCTCAAAAATAAACAAAGATTAAAATTTTTTAATATAAAAAATTTAAAAATTAAAAAGAAGAACACTAGACAAAGGAGAAATGGAGCTAGAAAGAAAAATCTGAGCTATTTACATAACACCAAATCCAACAGGCTTCCAGGATGACCGTTCCCCGTTCTCATTAAGGTAATGAACACAAAAGTATGGATGGGGCGGTCAATCATTAGCGCTATATAACATGTCCTTCCTTTACAATTAAGTTAAAGAATTTAAAACAGGCTGTGAAGCCTCAATCTTCTGTGGTGGGTGTTCTTAAACTGGAGTCCAAGAAACTCTAGAATTAAATACAAAATTGTATTTGTGGGGCCTATGCCCATTTTTCTAGGGAGAAAGGTCTCTATTTTTCCAACAGCTTCTCAAAGGTTCCAGGAACTAAACATCAAAAGGTGAGGAACCACAGGATCCATGTCTGCTGACAGAAATGCATATCTTTCTGAGCAGCTACCACTGATTGTGGCCATGCAACTAAAATGTATGGATCAGGAGCACCTCGCTGGGTTGGTCGATAGAGCATGCGACTCTACATCTCAGGGTTGTGAGTTCAAGCCCCCCACTGGGCATGGAGACTACTTTAAAAAAATAAAATATATGGACCCGATCAGACGAGCGCCGTGGTAATGATGTGTGTGAGCGCACAGAAGCGAGGAGAAGCGGCAGCCTTGCACAGTGCTCTGAGCCTTGCGGTGCAGGGATGCTTGAGGGGGAAGACCCTTCCCCTATACAAAAGGACCTCTGCTATTATCCACTGCCATCATCTGTTTTGAGATGTTGAACGTTCT
This sequence comes from Paguma larvata, assembly GCA_030068075.1. Taxonomy (NCBI): domain Eukaryota; kingdom Metazoa; phylum Chordata; class Mammalia; order Carnivora; family Viverridae; genus Paguma; species Paguma larvata. The sequence goes on from JAINVK010001077.1 coordinate 85,971, forward strand.
GTAAGATGTCATTTGAAGAGAAAAGGTTCTGCAGTTACAAAGTGGCCAGGAAAATACTGGTGTAGGATCTTATAGGGTATCAGCACTTTCTAGATAAACATTCACAATCTCTTGCTGACATATGGTAACAAACCCAGATTTCATAAAGATAGCTTGGCACATCTGGCACTCACACGACCAAAACCAGATTACTAAGTGGCACTCCTCAGTGATTCTCCAGAAACTTCCTGCATAGAGAGGTGAATAATGCAGGGTATCCCAAGACTGGGACCAGGGGATATGAAATGGGTAGGGAAAAGGAAGAATTTTCTTTATTTTTTTAACATTTATCTTTTGAGAGATGGAGACAGAATGCAAGCCAGGGAGGGGCAGAGAGAGGGAGACGCAGAAAGTAAAGCAGGCTCCAGGCTCTGAACTGTCAGCAGAGCCGGATGAAGGGCTCAAACTCAGAACTGTGAGATCATGACCGGAGCCAAAGTCAGATGCTCAACTGACTGAGCCACCCAGGTGCCCCAAAAGGAAGAATTTTCTTAAGAAGGTTTGCCACTGAATTAAAGTTGTTAGCATCTGGCCACCCTGACACGTGAATGCATGGCCATTGTCTGGATGGATATGTGCAACCACATGAACGTGTGTGGAGGGTACAGGCTGTGTCTATTATCAGTTTCCTGTCTTCTCAATCTCAGATCATTCTCCAGCGTAAAAATAAATAAAAAGCCATGCATTGTACCTTCTCCGACAGGAAGTGGATCTGGTCCCGTTTTTTCAAAGTTAATAACTACACCACTCTGAATTTTCTGAACTAGAGATTCTAAACATTGATTCAACATTCTTTGTGTTCTAACACAGTAGGAGCGACCTATACGAGAAGGAAAAACAAATAGTGTCAGTTTGAACAAATAAAATACTACTTAACAATATAAGCATTTGAAATCCGAGAGTATATCTTGAACAAATCATAACTATGTTGGCGGCAAACATCACACTCGTGATGAGGTTAGGCAGTAGAGCTGACAGATTCTGAAGGAAAACAAGACAAGACAGGATGTGGCATTTAAGAAAAACCATACTCTGCTGTTCTGAATTCTTCCTTTAGAAATATGAAATATTGCCAATACCTCCTGTGACTTCACACATCTGTGTGATGGCAGACTCATCAGTTGGTACACTCCCTAGATGCTCTGGTTCCGTAGAAGCCAATCCAGGCAAACGCAACACCAGGGCAAATAACCTTTGATCCCAACGAAAAGGTTCTTTGGTTAGTTCACTTCCAGGCAGAGGAGAATTCAAAGGAAGATGAAGCTGATAAGGCAAAAGTTGAAAAGTTTCATCATAACAACCCATACAAAAATGAAGAGAGAGTCAAAAGGGTCATTTTTCTTTCATATACTCGATAATCTTTCAAGGATTGTGAAGATAGAAGTTTTGATCAAACTTATTCTTAACTGGAAACGCATGCCTCCCACAGAAATAACTGCATGTTCTTGGCCATTTAAACAAAATTTACAAAAATAAAAAAAATGAAATCTCACCTCTTCTTGAACACCAGCAGTACTTGTTAACTTGTTTCCATCTGTGATGGTAATTAAAATAGATGGTTCTAAAAAAAATGGATTTCTCCCCTAAAATACATTTAAAGAGTATTAGAGCCATATAAAGTAACCAAATTGTATTTAAACTTTTACATTTGCCTTGCCAGTGATCTCTCAAGTGTGTGATAAAATTTGCCTGGATAAACAAGAAGGAAAAGATTAGGGATTGAAACGGGTGGGAAATCCAAATAACAATCCCTGCAGAGGTAACACTCAGAATGGACTGAGGAATTCTTATAATTCGGGAACTCCCCAAACTATCTAAATACTCCTCTCCCTCTGCGGTCTAAGTAATTGTAAAAGAAAGAGATTGAAGAGATTATAATGGCAGCATCATCCACACCCGTAAATCCGTTCACCTGAGTCAAAATCCTGGCACAGGTTGGGGGACATTAGTGACTCATGCTCTGCAATCTGGACTCTACTCTGGTTACTGTGAGCAGAGTTTCTAGGGCAGGAAAGGACAACAGTAGCAGCAGATGCTGCTTTGCTTTCCTCTTATTCTAGAGCTTTTTCATTGAATTGCGAGAGATGAGGGAGTGAAGGACACTGAAAATTTCTCTTCAAATGCCTTGTTCCAACATTGGTCAGCAATTTATTCATCCCATTCTCAGATACCTGACGATCTGATGGGGAGGCAATTTTCACTACACATTTTATGATCAAGCCACATACAAGACCACCCCAAAAGAGGGATATTTTTTAAAGCATGTATTTAAAAGATATGGACTTCCTTTTTGGCAGTTGTGAACAGTAGCAGAAAACTTGGTAACCACGCCCAGTTTTAAATTCTTACCCCAAGTCACCAAAATAAATTAGCTGTACTCACTCAAAGGTTTTTTTACCTGTCCATAATTGTCTATTCCAGATATTAATCTATTGAGATTTAACAAATCAAATGAGGATCTTAGAGCCTGACCAAGAGTAGTCAGTCCAGAAGCCTGAAGATTTTTTAGTTCACTCATGAATGTTGCGTGATTTTCCTTCCAACCAGCCTGAAAACCAAACATTTACAAAGAAATTCCCGATTATACAATGGACAATATATAAAGTGCAAATAACCACTAAACAGCAAGTATCAAACCTCTAACAGACTTAATAGTCCCTTGATCTAATTCTAGTCTAGATCTTGACTGATCAAGTCGAGCTAAGCTAAGATCTGTTGGCGGTAATGACCAAGAGTAAAGATGCAAACAGTGCATTCGTCCATTATGACTGGAAGGCTCTGGCTCAAGAAGGTCAATCTTCTATTCAGGTCCAATCAAACCTACCCAAACACCTCAGTATTTACCTTAGTTTGACACTGATGATGAGCATGAAGAAAGGAGGAGAGGGAGGACTAGTTTTAAATGCGCTGTCCTTGACAGAGACAATTCGCTATTGAGTGTCTGATCTACATGGACTTTCCTAACCAAGATTCTTCCTCCCAAACAATATTTTCACTTTAAACAAGAGTCAAGGGGGAATTCTAGGAATAGGGCCACAACTATTTGGAGACAGCCCTTCTGGCATCTTCAAACATTCAGAAAGCCCCAAATCTAGAAAAAGGGGAGAGAGAAAAGAAATTTAAAAAGTTTTGGCAAAGCAGCAGCCCCCAGGTACCCCCAGCAGCTATGAATAGCAGCAAAGAACCAAAGACCCAAGGTCAGCAGCCAACATGCTGTGATCGAATGGTTGGTAGATGAGGAGGAAAAGATCACATTGACTGGTGGCCAGTGATGGCTATAAAAACAGAGCAGCATCAAATGCAAAGAAGAGAAGCCAAAAGGAGAATTGGCAGCTAACAGCAGGTCACAGAGGAGAAGGCCGGCAAGGGAGAGAGAGCAAACAGCACAGCTTGGCAACTTGGTGGCACAAACAGCCACCTGAGTGTTGGTAGCCCTGAGGGCAGCAGTGTGATAGGCTGAATGCTGAAGTCATGCCAACCACGCCAGTACAGCTGGAGGTGGAGAGCAAGAGCAAATAATAAGAGATAAACCAAATCATTGCAATTCCATGTCCGGCTGAAGGTACACTGTCCATTATCCATACAACTATGGCAAACGTTCTCTTTTCTAGTTTCATAGTCTCCAGCAGCAGTTTGGGTCAGAATGACTGAGAGGCAGAAAGGGGGCAGATGACTGCCTGCACTCCGCCATGAGGTATCTGCATGACCTTGAGCAAGCCTGTTGGCTCTGGGGACCAAAACGTTATTCTCTGAAAATGAAGAGGATTAAGCAAGCAGGGACACTGTGCAAGGCTGTGCATAATATAACCAGTGAAAGGAGTCATTCATATTGGAATCCGACAGAATCGCGCCCCCTTCAGCTGAACAGTCCAGAACCCGCCTAACCATACAAGGTGAAGGTCCTGGTTAATATCCATTCCAGTCCAATAGTCTGATATTCTGTGAAATTAAAGATGTGCTTAGTTGTGTGTCTGTGTGTGTGTGTGTGTGTGTGTGTGTGTGTGTTTTATATTTCTAACATATCCTACAGATCAGCTATAAAGGTAAAACCCTTCCATGTGTTCCTTTGGCCAGATTATATATGTGACTTTCAGTGCCTAGGGAAAGCAGAGCATGTGAATTCCTTGTGGCCTAAGAAAAATCTTAGGCCACAAGCAACTGTGGCCTTTTAACTAAAAGCTTAGTTAAAAGGAAAGCTTGTGGTGTAAATTGTCCTCATCGAATACCTAGAAATATCAGCAGGTTACAAATCACATGGAATTAAAAAATGAGCTTTCTTCTTTGTGGTGGAAGAGAAAGGTATGCAGTTGGGAGGGATAACAGCAATTCTTTCCTTTATTCAACAAATTTGCGCAGGCCAACTATGCTGTACTGGGCAGAATGCTACATGCTGGAGATCTAGAAAGGGACCAGCCCTTGAGGAGTTCCTGCCACAGAGGAATGAGAAATGCATTTATGGGCACTAAAAGGACAAGCGACCAGAAAGTTAGGGAAGGCTTCTCACAGAAGATGGGGCATCAGAGGAAGAGCAAAGGACATCCTTCACTGACGGCAGGAGTGGAGAGGCAGGCCAAGGAAGAGAACGAGAGTCCATAGAAGGATAGGGCTTCGTGGGGAACCGCAAGTAATTCGATTATCATTACTCTGCATACACAGGAGGCAAGGCTGATAAGTGGGGGTCAGGGTGTATGGTGCTTTCCACATTGTGCTCAGTAGCTTGGATTATATCTGTTGGCTCTGGGAATAACCTGAGGTTTTTAATTAGGGGAGTGGCATGATCAGATCTGTATTTTAGCAAGATGGTTCTGCTGGCGAGTTGGAGAATAAATGGGGGGTGGAGGGGAGGCTGAAGCTCGAGGCAGGGAAACTGGCTTGGAAACTATTGCAATACCTTATGGGAAGAGCAGAGGGGAGGAAAGGAGGCTGCCGATGAAACACGTATTTCAGAGGCGGAGTCATAAGCATTTGGGAGCTAATTAGAAGGGATGGGTGAAGGAGACAGGTCATCCACTAGGTTGAGCTTTGTGGCTTGGGCAAACCTGAGACTGATGGGTCCTTTCCCCACAAGCCACTTGATAAAGTTGACTGTTTTCTCGGAGTTACTCCACTTAGCAATCTTACTTCCACATTGTAAATTCCACATTATACCTACAGCGAGTGCTGAACTCCTGGGAGCCGCAAAGTAGTTCAAGGCATGACTAAAGAGAAATTAGCAGACAGTCTGATTTGGTAAAGGGCTGGGGTAAGAATTGGGTACCACTTAGGCAAGCACCCTGTAACTCATCCATATTTAAAATAATGTGTCCTGATTGTTCAGAATCTTGCTAATTAACCTGTCGGAATAATTGCTCTTTCCATTTCTCTTTATAATATGGATTGAAAGCATTTTACAAATCATTCCTGCATCTGAATCGCTGGCATTCTGTATTCGGGTCAATCCCAGTTCTTTGCAATGAATCAAACAATAGAAGAACTAAATGCCCCTAAATGCATGCCTCACAATGCTGAAGGGGAAGGAGCCTATGGATTAATCTCACTATCCAGAGAACTTTATTAATGTGGCAAATTTCTTCCCAAAAGATAATTATGAAGAGCTAGTGGCAGAAGGTCTGTGTTTATATTTCTCATTCATTGCTTGGAGTTTATTTTCTTTATAATTGAATTCAGGACAGCCCGTTTACCTTCTTAATACAGACTTTTCTTTCAAATTACTCCAAAGCTGCCCTACTCTCATGTCAGTAAAATCTTGAATCACGATAATGAGTTCCATACATTCTTATGGAGCTTTATAGCTTGCAAGGTACTTTCACATTTCACATTTGGTTAGGACAACCCTATAAAATAGGCATGGTATTACCATCCCTATTTTGTTTTCCTAAACCAGGAAGAGGTAAGATTTAAGTCGGTCTTGTTCGTGGGGTTGACAGTGGCATCGAGTCACACTGGAGTTGCACTTAATCTGGTAGCCATGAGCCACATGTGGCTACTGAGCACTTAAAACATGGCTAGTCCAGGGCTGCCTGAGTGGCTCAGTCAGTTGAGCATCTGACTCTTGATTTCAGCTCAAGTCATAATCCCAGGGTTGTGGGCCCTGCATTGGCTCTCACTGAGAGTGGAGTCTGCTTGGGATTCTCTCTCTCTCCCTCTCCCTCTCTCTCTCTCTCCCTTTGCTCCTTCCCCGCCCTCTAAAAAACAAAACAAAACAAAAACCCAAAAACACAGCTTGCCTGATTGAGGTGTGATGTAAGTGTAAAATGCATGTGGCATTTTGAGGACTTAGAAGAAAAATGAGAATGACAATATCTCAGTATTTAGTTTTATATTGGCTACATGTTAAAGTGATGTTTTGAATTTTCACAGTTAAATAAAATGTATTATTAAAAGTTCCACCTGTTTTCTTTTTACTTCTAAAGTGGCTACTAGAAAATGTTACATTTTGTGTATGGCTGGCATTATACGTCTATTGGATAGAGACGTTCTAGAAGGACCTGGAGGTCAGGCAAGAGACCTTGGCCTGGCTTCGGCAGACAATAGACTCATTACAGACTCCAAGGCAGGGGGAAACAGGATCAAAGCAATGTCTCAGGGAGGTCAGTCTGGCAGTGACATACAGGGCAGATTGGGGAAGGAAGGAAGGAAGGCTACAGAATTCTGTAGCCAGGAAAAAGAAGCTAGGAGCCTTGAATAGTAATCCAAGCCTGAGGGAATCAGGGCCTGAGTTAGGACGAGAATGAAGAGGAAGGGAGAAACACTTTAAACCAACAAGATAGGACTCGGTGACAGACTGTTCATATGCCTGAAGGAGAGAGAGAGCGCAAAGATGGTTACAAAACTTCTAGCCTGGGAGACCAGAGGCACAGATGTTTGGGACGAAGGAGCAACCTGGGATGAGTGAAATCCTGAACTAAGAGTTTACCGTCTTGGGTCAAGTTGTAAAAGTCTCCCAGGAGTAAAATGATGATGATGATGAAGAAGATGGTAACGGTGGTAAATAATAATCATAAGTAATGTGTATCTGTGCGTTTGTGTCGGGACCTCACTTATGCTAAGCATACCATTTTATACGTAGCCTCATCTGGGCGTCGTCACCACCCCACGAAGTAGGTGCTGTTATTATTTCCATTTTATAGATGAGCACACTGAGGCTCAGAGAAGACAAGCAACTTGTCCAGGTCGAACAACTAGTAAGTGCTGCAGGCAGGATCTGAATCCAAGTAGCCTAACTCTACAGCCCACCAGTTTAAACCAGTATGCTAGAGAATCTTCTACATAGTCCACGTATTCACCTCATAGACAAGTCTTGTTATAGTAGCTACATTTAATGGAACTTCTAAATTTCCTTTCATTGAAGCTTCCTTTCCCTCACGTCTAAGATGCAGACCAGTTACGTGTGTGGAGCAGTGACTTAGGACTTTGAAGACCCTGGTCTATTCCTGGCTATAGCCAACGAGCAAAGCAACTGGTCCAAAGTCATTTATCCCTTACTGGGGCTGTTGTCTCACGTGAGCAATGAAAAGGCTGAAAAACCAACTCGAAGGTCTCTTTGAGTCTTTGTATCTTATAATTCCATAACTTTATATAAATCTGACTTACAGAAAGAAACCACCTCACATCTTAATCAATACGTTAATTTAGGCCTGGTTGAAACGTGTATCGGCAACTGAAAACGTCTTTGAATACCAAAACCAAAAGTATGGGCTTTTCAGTCTACCAGTGCCTTGGGTTCCGTCCCAGCTCCACTGACTAGCCACTAGCCATTTATTGTCCACTCATATCACCACAGAAAGGAGAGAATCTGCACTCCTTTCCTTGGAAGGGCAAAGCCTAAAAGAAATATGTTCTACTCTCCTCTGCAGCCTTATTTCCATCTTCTTATCTGACTGCTGGGTTTGGCAACAGGAAACTGGCAAACTGCTCCCTGGAGGGCTGTTGCTGAAACCCTTTCTAATTTTCTGGTATGTTCTCTGACATATGTTGCTTAAGGGGTAGGCTCTGCCCCTACAACAGACCTGTAGGGGAGGTCTATCAACGAGTGAACCATTTGGAAGCTTTTTGGGAACACACACCTGGGCTATACCCTCCAGTCTAGCCTTTGTCAGGAAGACAGCTATGACTTAGAACTCTAGCTGGCTCCTGTGTTTTAATTCTCCATTGGTTTCATGGTAGGAGGGAAAGGCGGGGGTGTTATTTAGTGGCTCCCCCAAACCTCACCATCCTAATACTTGTCCTTCCTGAACTTCATCCCATTTTGGCCAGACCATTATCCTGATTCATTGATTTTCATTTATTTTTATTTTTTTAAATAGAAGAACCCTTTCCTCTGTCTAAATCATGCCAGGAAATATAAACAAGTAAAATAGATAAAAGCAGATCAACTGTCCTTGAAGCGGATGTTGGGAGTGGTGCTAGAGCCCTTTCGGAAAAGCCCTGCTCCATCTCTAAAGGTCGCTTGTAATCCTTTTCCAAAATATAAATGACCTTGTTAGGCTTAGTATCATGTACAAATGTAATGAACATGCTATGAATCTCCTCATCTGAGGTAACTGAAAAACATATTTAGGGCAGCTACATCTAACATTCCACAAGAGAAGTGCCCCTTTAAAATGATGTAAATTGAAAAACTTGTAAATCAAGACATAAATGAAGGGGCGCCTGGGTGGCTCAGTCGGTTAACCATCTGACTCTTGATCTCAGCTCAGGTCTTGATCTCAGGGTCCTGAGGTCCAGCCCTGCACTGGGCTCTGCGCTGCGTGTGAAAAGGAATCACAGCGAATCTTTTCAAAGAGCAAAACTAATCCTTCTATATTACAGCTCGTCACACGCCAGGCTCTCGCTGGAAGGGCCCCACTCGCTGTGTCCCTCTGACTTGGTGCTGAGCCACCGCACTGACCCATTCTGGGCACACACACCCCAAAGCCTATTTGGACGCTCCCCTGAAAAATAATAGTTCAGCTCAGCCCAAGTCTTCCTAGCTTGTTAGTAAGCCCTTCGTGATGAATAAAAGGCTTCCCTGGGATCCAGGGAGAGACAATACATGTTGCTTCCCTCTCCTTGAGAAGACTTTTTTAAAAATCTTGTATTCAAGGAAATGAAATCAGGCTGGTAGAATGTGCCCTTCAGAGTCGCATACAGAGGACTATCCTGGACCTTGGGCTCTTCTTCGAGATGGTTACAAACTAGATGATTAACGGATTTGAGTATTTTCCCAGATGTCGCAAGTTAAAGCCAAAGAGTTTAAATTTAGCAGGGCCACAATTTCTCTTGTTGAAAGATAAACTATTTTCCTTTTTCCATCTGCTCTCCACAAGTTGGGGGGGGGGAGGGGAGGGAAGGACTGGTTCTGCAACAACTCAGACAACCTGACTAAATCTACTTCGACAGCATTTTTCAACCAAGTTATTTTCTTCTCCAACCTGACATTCTATCGACTCCGTCAAGACATATAGTTCTTGCGTTGGTAAACTGACCAGTGAGACACGATGACATGAAAAGTAAGAAGCCCTGCTTTTCCAATCAACTCTGTCTCCCAAGGAGACAAATGACTTTTCCCTCCGTCTTTGCCCTTAGCCTTATACGGGATATTCGTGTGACTTAAAGCTTTAAAAACTTCTGGAGTTTTGTCCTCACGACTAAAACAGATTCTAATTCTGATAGATAGAAGACAAGGTTTACTTGTTCTCTTACATAAACAGAACACTGGGATAGCCGAATCATCTTAAAATGTCCAAATATCTTTTTAAAGTGTGTTTACAGGCAGCACACCTACAAAGGAGGTTGCTAAAATGGTGCACATTAAAATACACATTAGGAAGATGCTGTATCTTTTAAAGGATGGAATTGTCTTGCCTCTTGTATCTCTTTTAAAACTTCCTTCTGGCATTGCATTTTCTGACCCTGACACCATTGTTTTTCCCCTCAAAACTCCAGCAATATGGACTGACAGCACTTCTTTGTGGTTTTTCTCCCTTGGCTCAAGGTACTGATACACTTCTAGGTTCAACAGGGGCTGTCTAGGTTTCTGTGGCTTATGTGTACTAATATAGCTTCTTGTTATAAAATTACTTGTTATAAGAATATCCAGTTCTCTCGGATTCCTTCTTGTCTAAGTTACTTCCCCAGAGGCACTTAGTGTCCTGAACTTGCTAAAAGCCTCAAAGTCCACTTTATTTGATTGCATCAGTTCTCTCCCCGAGAGAACTGAAATATTACCAGGCAAGACCATGCAAAAGAATTCTAGCTTCCTTGAATCTTCGACTTTTTAAAAGAAGTTCTTAAGAAATTGACGCCCTAGTATATTGCAGAAATGTATTTGACAGTCTATGGCTTGCAGGATTGTTTTTCCAGCAGATGGCTAACGGCCCTCAACATGAGCACCTATTTTTAAGTAAACTGAGCAAAGAAATGATCCACGGTTTGAGTCTACTGACACAAAGTTCACAATTTTGCATCGTGGGTGGGTCTCTTTAGAATACCTAGTATGAGGGTTTTTTTTAGTGGATAAACAATCCTAAAGATAAGTCTAAAATATCTGCAAACGGCATTTTTGAGTTTTCAATTCTTCCCTCAGGGAATCAGGAAAAAGTGATGAGATAGCATGGTAAGATCAAAAGAAATTTGATCTTACACATAGAAGCTACGTTTTAGAAACTCTTCTCCTGTGTCCAAGAGTCAATTATACTGTTAGTGAAGGAAAAATATCTTAGAGGAACAAAGACTTTGCCAAAGTCGGTCGGATATAGTGTTTAAATGTTTCCTCTCTTACTCTCAGACCATTTCAACTGTGGCTATTGACCTATTATCAGAAAAAAAATAACTACTGCACAGATCACGTGCTCAATTGTTGAGACTCTGGGTTCAGATAGGAGACATTTTTATGAACACATACACAAAATAAAAATGAACAAAGGTGGCTTGGAAAAACCCCAGGACAAGAGTGACACTTAGCCACCCAAGCACTGCAGAAAGAACTGAACAGAGGAGACCACAGAGTAGCCATTCCTTACTTTCCAACGTATTACATATTATCTCTTTCCTCCAATTTTTAAAAATTATTTTCTCAAAAAAATTAGAGCATTTTAAAATTTTATTTTATTTTTAATTGTTTATGTTTATTTATTTTTGAGAGAGAGAGAGCATGAGCAGGGGAGGGGCAGAGAGTGGGAGATACAGAATCTGAAGCAGGCTCCAGGCTCTGAGCTGTCAGCACAGAGCCTGACGCAGGGCTTGAACCCATGGACAGGGAGATCATGACCTGAGCTGAAGTCAGTCGCTCAACTGACTGAGCCACCCAGGCACCCCTATGAACATTTTTTAATGTTTATTTATTTTTGAAAGAGAGCACGGGTGGGGGAGGAGCAGAGAGAGAGGAAGAAAGAGGATCTGAAGTGCACTCTGCGCTTATAGCACAGAGCCTGATGTGGGGCTCGAACTCACAAACCACGAGATCATGATCTGAGCTGAAATCAGTCACTCAACTGACTGAGCCACCCAAGTAGTCCCTATGAGCAGTTTTTTACGTTATATAAATAACATACATTCAATGTTAAAAATTCCAACAGAAATGCAAGGCCAGTTAATATCTTCCCCAAACTTCCAGTGCCACCCTCTTGAGAGGTAACCATTGTCAGGTCCCGATCATTCAACTGTTATGGGCAAACAGAAATGACACCAATAAGATGGAGTCATATTTACCGATTAAAATGGAGTCACATTCGTCAACATAATGAGTAAGTGTCCACGAAAGCACAGTAAGCATGGACAGGAACCGTTTTCTAAAATTTAAAAAGCAAGTCTGAAATCCTGAATTCCATACCTCAATTATTCACCTTCCTGCCTTTCAGTTATACTGTTCTCGTCTATACTTTTTTGGAAAGAACACTGGAAATAATCTAGTCTAATCCCTTCACTTTACAGATAAGAAAACTGATCCCATAAAAGGCAAGTGACTTACTTGCCCAGGGTCATGTATCTGTCTAATCGGTGGCAGACTGTGGCTAAGTGTTAAAGTGACACCTCTTGCCACACGTACATGACAGTGGGTGGGCTGATCTACCAGACAGGATGTACCATGATCACTTTTTAAAACCTGATTTTTGTAAAAGTACCTAGATTTATACAGACTTCTAACACACAGCTGAAAAACGTCACTACGAAATGAAGGTTACAAGTAAGCTTTTAAGAAAAATAGAGCTTTGCCCCACACGTCTTCAGCATTCTCCCATAAGAAATAAAATAAGAGGGACCTCCCCCCACTTTCCAATGCCATGGCTGTATTAAAGCCTAGACATTCTCCCTGGAATCTGTAGTCTACTGTCTAGTTAGGCGGGCTCCCTTCGCACAGACAAATGCAAAGGGAGATGGGGCTCCGGCTTAAACAGCCTCCAGGCAACTTCAGGCTAATTTAAATCACAACATATTGGTCTAGTTCAGGCTAATCAACCTCTAAAGGTCACACTCCAGCCGCCTCCTTCCTCCTTTTGCAACTTTTCATCATTATAATAAAACACCTTCTGTACATCCTCCCCCTCAAGTCACACCCTTATTGGAAGGCTGCCAGTTTATTCCCCCCTTTCCGTCCCCCCACCTCCAGCTCTCTGCATCTCCCCTTCTTTTGGTTAACTGATGCTCTAAGGGACACCAACTCAGGGGGTGGAAGAGACAAGTCTGGCTGATGCACAGGACTCCCGTGGGCAGATGACGGGGAGTAAGTTTCTACACACGCATGGAGCAGATCCCAGAGGGGTCAGTACGGCATCCATAGACCTGGGGAGTCTTTGAAGGCTTGGTGGTGGGACAGGGGTCGAAGGGTGAAACCATCTTTTTTTGAAAGTTGGCAGTTGGTGTGGGAAGAGTAGGAATTTGGGAGGCACTTGGGAGACCAAGTCAAAGGTTGTTAGAGCCGTCAAAGAACCAAAGGTCAGGATCTGGACTGAAGCGATGGCGGCAGAAATTGACTTGAAGGAACATATGTAAGAGGCATTTCAAAGGCATGATGGACAGGTCTTAGAAGAAATGGAAAGAAGGGTCAAAGGTAAATTCAACCCTGGGTGACTAAAAGCTGGGAAATATGAAAGAGGGGATACGATGGCAAGACAGACAGCCAAGTGGCGATGCCCTGTAGTCAGCTAGAGGTGCCTGGGTAAGAAGCTGAAGATGGGGAGCCATTGGTGTGGAAGGAATACTTGAAACCATGAACGAGGTGGCATGCATTCACCGAGGAAACGGATCTGGAAGACGGGAAAGAATATCAGAGAGAGGAGTGGTGAAAGACTAAATGAGGCAGTCAGCTTCTGGAAGGAAGAAGCATTAACAGTTTCAAATGCAGTCAAGGGCAAAGAGAATAAACATTAGTAACTCAGTCCAGGTAGCTATATAGTAAATCCTAAGACCTTGAGAAATCATATTTACTTTTCTCCCTCGTACTGTTCCTTACTTGCATAAACATAAGTGTGTTCTGCCTTTTGCTCATTCGAAGTCAAGTCCAGAGTTTGGCTCTTGGTACTAAGTTTACTGAACTATTCGACCTATGGGGCAGGATATAAATTACAAAAGAGCAACTGCCATTAATGACTAATATAATGAAGACAACATGGTTTAAGAAACAGAACCCCGCTTTTTCTCCCAACATCTGGCACATCAGCACAAAAGCCTTCCTATACCTTTTCTCTGCTTAGGACCCCAGTGGCTGAATGGGCGGCATCGCTGTTTGTTCTCTGAAATCCACCCTTCCCAGCTTAACTAAGCAGGAAGGAAAAATAGCTATCTGGTTCTGGCAGGGGTCAGGGGCTTGGGGAGACTGGGAGATGTGGAGGAAATGAAGATGGTCCCATTAGGTAAAGGCACAGGCTGATGCATAAAACTCTGTAAAGGTGGTTATAGGCCTTCTGACCTTTTCCAAACCACTCTGCCTCCTCGCAGGTTGTGAATTGGAAGAAACGCAATGGTTACTGTGAAGTATCCTGAATGTCTTTCTTTTCGTTATAAGAAACACATTTGTCAGGAGATTGATAAAGTGAAAAGTGGCAAATCAGATTCTGGCAGCCACCAGAAGGCCAAAGACCACCCTATTGGTTCTTCAGGCCTACCGCTCTTCCTATAGGGTATACTCAGCCCAGACGACCCATCCTCAAACTCCACTGCCAACACATACACACTAGCCATCTCAATTCCCACCAACTCCACATGCTGCCAGGGTAGGGGCAGAACTGGGGCACATCAAAAGCCATACTGTTTTGCAAACGAATGCACCGTGATATTCACCTAGAAATCATCAGAAAAAAATAAAACTAGTAACCCTGGCAGTAATAATGTTCAGTCCTTGAGTGCTTGCTATAGTACCAAGAACTGCTATACCAAAAACAACCGTAAATAAGAGCATGACGATTCGGTCTAAATAACATGGCTCCAGAACATATCTCATAATGAGGAAATACCAGTGAGAAGTTATTAAGAGGGATGTTCTCCCATGACTGATAGGAAAAGTAAAGCAGCTCATTCCTCAAGCCTCTGGAATAGAGACAGACCCAGGTCACTATATGGCTGTGTTACTTAACCTCTCTGGGCCCCGATTTCATGATCTGCTAAATGGGGATAGTAATAGTACCTCTGACTTAGGCTGGTTGGGAAGATAAATAAAATACGTACCTCATATTCATTGGCACATTGCCCTATGCATAAGCATTACTTAATAAATGTCAGCTGCTATTATTAGAAAGCTATTGTATTATTGTTCACCATTATAAGAAACTAGTTACAAGTCCAATCATATCTGTAAAAGCCAGATAACACCTTTGACTACAAGGGTGGTTTTGGAAGAACCCAAAACTATATATATATATATATATATATAGTATTTTACATGCCATTCAGCAGCATATCTGCACTTTTGTCTAGTTTCAGGATTAAATATTGCTTAAATGGGAATCATTACAGTAACAAAAAATAATATGGTCACTTCTGTAACCCCATTAGGAGGACTGGGGTTAAAGAGAGTAATAATCATGGGAGCTCTCCTATCGTGTGAACCTGGACCCCCCTCCCCCCCGCTTTTAATGCTACTGATGACATCCCATGATAGCAGACAAGGGCTCTGCTAGGGAACATCCAGAAAGCCTTCAATAAGAGCAGTGATACAAACGTCCCTTTGTTTCCTAGGTTTTATACTATGCCAAGCTAGAGAATTTATCCTTTATCCTACTTTTATTGATGAATACTGTTCCTAAGAATTCTTGGGCCAAGGAGCTCTCAAAGTCGAATGAGGGCTATGTCACATATTTCTAATAACACTAAAAGCATGGAACATTTTGAGCCACTGGCGAGCACACATTACAAACAGAATTCTGAATTCCCGCACTTACATTAGGAGTTCACACATATATTCTATTGTACTTGGCCTAGGAAAACACTTCTAACCCAACCAGTTGGATCACCAAAGTGGCTTTCAATACAAACAAGAATGGGATGCTTTCATATTTTGCCCCAGGGCCAAGGGTTATCAACTCATCAATTCTGAACTGTATGATAACCTTTCATACACAAATGAGTCCATTATGTGTTAATCTTAAACAAAACTTGAAGAGAAAGGAACTTCCTTAGCAAATAATTTCTAGGATGCGAAAAGCATCTTTCTAGAAAGAATAGAAACTAACACTGCTGTCTAACAGTATAGTGCATGCCATATATGTTATTTTTTATTTTTAAGTAGCCACATTTTAAGAAACTGAAGTAAGTGAAATTGATAGTATATTTTATTTAACAATATACAAAAAAGTATGATTGTTTAAATTTGTAATCGATCTAAAAATGGCTAAACTGTTTTATACATTTTTGTACCGACTCTTCAAAATCAAGTGTTTAAATTACACTTAGAACGCATCTTCTTTTTTTTTAATTTTTTAATGTTTAATTTTGAGAGAGATAGTGTGTGCGTGCAGAGGAGGGGCAGAGAGAGAGGGAGACACAGAATCCGAAGCAGGCTCCAGGCTCCGAGCTGTCAGCACAGAGCCCCACTCAGGGCTCCATAAACCGTGAGATCATGACCTGGGCTGAAGTGGACGCTTAACTGACTGAGTCACCCAGGCGACCCCCAATTACAGAGCATCTTGATTCAGACGAGTGACCTTTCAAGTGCTCAATAACCACATGTGGCCAGTGGGTACTGTTCTTTAACAGTGTAAATATAGGTAATCTAAAACATGAATGGTATATTTGAAGAGCTATGCCTACTCTCACCGCCACCTCAGTCCTTCACCCTCGTTACTGGAGCCTTTATAGCATCTGCCTCCCCCCACCCCACCAGAGTTGTGTGGAAGAAGAGGGGAAGGATGTGTTTTTAACAAATTACCTTGGAAACCCAAATCCATTTCCCCCCGTAGAAACAATAACAATCACAATAGTTCTCTGGCTAACTGACCTTAAGAGTTAAAAAGGCTTTCCTGGGGAGGAAGGTCTGGGAACCTAATCACAATTTAGAACATCATATCCAGGAGATAGTGTGGTCCAACCTCCCAGTACTCACACAAAGGAACTGCCTGAGTCTCTCATTTACACTCGCGGTAAAAGGGAACCAGAGGCCACGTTTACCAACAGTTCTTCATTTAAGGACTTAAACCAGCGGAGTCCCATCTTCATACCTGTCTGTCCCCCATACAGAGGGTCCTTCGATCCTGCCCTTCTCTGGGAAGCGCATCTCTCCCTGAGATGTGGAACCGCGGTCATGTTTGACCACTCTGTGAAACTAAGAACCCTGTCTCATGAGCAGCCCTGATTATCTTCCCAAAGCACAGGCGAACGGAGGACACTATTTGCCCTTTCCTTACGTGTGCCCTGCCGTTCTGCCATCCCGTCCACCCCAATCCCAACCTCAAGGCCAAAAGCTCTCAAGCGGTCAGCACTGATGCAAAACTAGGCAATTTCAACTACACTTTTTTTTGGGTCGCCTCCCACCATTCATTCTGCCCTCTTTCTAGCCCACCTCAATGCAGGCTACTGCGAATAACCAAATAAACATACAGACAGCAAGCTTTGCCTCGTTTCTCTTCAAATCCATCTCATAGCTCTTCATCCCAGGAAAAGTGTACAAACTCTAGCTTGGGGGTTTCAAAGCCCCTTTGTGGTCCGGTCTCAGCTAGCTACAATCCTGACTGGATGAACTGAATTCACACTGCTGTATCCTGCCCACCCTCCTCCCTCACCTCCAATCTGTTAGTTAAGAGTCCACTGTTCTTCGAGCACTGGGGTGACGCAGATGGTTAAGCGTCAGATTCTTGATCTCAGCTCAGGTCATGATCTCAGCTCAGGTCATGATCTCACGGTATGTGAGTTAAAAGCCCCGCATCGAGCTGTGTTCATGGTGCGGAGCCTGCTTGAGATACTGTCTCTCCTTCTCTCTGATCCTCCCTGGCTTGTGCTGTCTCTCTCTCTCTCTCAAAATAAATACTTACAAGAGAAGAGTCCACTGTTCTCAACACACTCCATACCTTAATCCACTTTTTTCGGTCACCTTTTTCCAATGTCCATTCTCAAGAATTGATGACTAGGACCACGTATTTTACTCTGCTGGTCTCCCCCCTGGGCCAGGTCCCTCGGGACTATGTCATAGGCCCCTGTAACAAACCTGGTCCAGAGAGGGTGCTCAGTGAACATATGGCAAATGAGCAGCTAGACTGCTACAGTAGCAATGCACTGTCAGACTTCTCTTCTGGAAACACCATCTGATCATATCACCACAGTGGTAACAAAGGTCAGACCAACAGTTACCTACAGGGTAGGAAGGGATTGCAGGAAGAAGCAAGAAGCATTTTCTGAGTTGATGGGGATGTTCCGTATCTTGGTCTGGGGTGGTGGTCACATGAATGTATAAAGGTGTAAAAATGCATCGAGTCGTTAAGATTGATGTGTTTTCGTATATAGGTTACACTTCAACAAAGAAAGGGGATGCATATACATTGGTCTTGTAAAAAAGACAGTTCTACCACATTATACACCTGAACCTAAGTAAAAACGCTAGCTGTGAACGTTAAATACGTCAAATTGTTATTAGTGATCACCCTCTGAAGAAGAGGAGTCGAAATGGGAGCAGGGACTGTGTAGCTTTCACACTAACATATCCCTCAAAATCTTTTTTTCTATTTACTGAGTACCTGCTAAGATCTAGGCACTCCTGTAAGTGCCCACGGTACAAATAGAGACAAGTTCAAATATGTGCCCTTGAAAGAGCTCACATTAGGGAAACCAACATGAACACTGGGAATCATTGCATGACATGCTAACTGCTATAGTTAAGGTCTGGACAGCGTCGGGGATGGCATTGGGAGTTGTCACACAGTTGGGAGTATGAGTGGGGCAGAGGGGCAGAAGGACTTCTGAGAATGTAGAATCAAGTCTTGAGGCATGTCAGGCCAACAAGTGTGTCCCTGGCAGAGGGAACAACATATGCAACGGTACAGAAGCAAGAGGCATAGTGAGTCTGAAGAAGACAGCCTGCTTTCTCACTGTGGCCAGAGGCTGAGGTCCAGGAGAAGGGAAGAGAGGGGAAAGACACAGTCGGGAGGGTAAGCTAGATCATGGAAGCCTTGGAGGACTCTGGCTTTTACTTTGAAATGTACTGAGGAACCACTGAAGGATTTTAGTAGGGGAGTGACTTTATTTTACTTTTATTTTAAGAATGACCAATTAAGGGGCACCTGATCGGCTCAGTTGGTTGAGCGTCCGGACTCTTGATTTCAGCTCAGGTCATGAGCTCAGCGTTCATGAGTTTGAGCCCAGAGTTGGCCTCTGTGCTGACATCGTGGAGTCCGCTTGGGGTTCTCTCTCTCTCTCCCTCTCTCTATGCCCCTCTCCCACTCGAACTATCGAAATAAAATAAACAAATTAAAAAAAAAAGAAGAATGGCCAATCCAGTGGCAATAAGGGGAGGAATCAGTGAGGAGCAAGACCAGACCGGAAGTAGGGAAACCAGTGGAGTGGCTGTTGCAAAAGTGGTCCAGGTGAGGAAGGACCAAGAGTGACGAAACAAGGGAGGAGCAGAAAGAATGAATGGCTAGAGGAGAGGTTTGCGGAATGGAACACACAGGACTCTGTAATTCTGCCAGCACCCCCCATCACCCGGCAGCTGGTGCCCAGTCAGGAGTCAGCACTTACTCCCCTGCCCAGAGATCTAGTCTTGTGTCCAAAACTTGCCTTGCTTTTTTTTTAAGGAATATTTTATTCACTGCAAAACAACCAACAGAGGTACAGATAGAGTGGCATACACATAAGTGATGAAGGGTTATTTGTATAAGCTTTTCACTAAGGTTCTAATTCCTGGCATAAGGAAAAAGTGCTACCACTCACAGTACCTCAGTCCTAAAACTGAGTTTACTTCAGTAAACTATATTTAAATCATAGGTTGGACAAAAGTTTGTAATCATTTACTTCAGAGGTATGCATGTATAACTGACATATCATTATATTAGTTTCATGTATACAACATAGTGACTTGATATTTGTATGTACGGTGAAATGATCAACACATTAAGTCTGGTTAACATCCACTGCCATGCGAGGCTACAAAATGATTTCCTTTTTTCCCTATGATGAGAACTTTAAAGATTTAGTCTTTTACAACTTTGAAATATGCAACACAGGATTATTAACTTTAGTCACCATGCCATACATTATATCCCCTTGACTTAATTTATTTTATAAACGGAAAGTTGTATCTTTTCAGCCCTTTCAGTCATTCTGCCCACCGCCCGATTCCCACCTCTGGCAACCACCGATCTGTTTTCTGTATCTATGAGCTTGTGTTTTGTTTTTGTCTTAGATTCCACGTATAACTGAGATCATACAGTATTTGTCTTCCTCTGTCAGACTTATTTCACTTAGCATAATCCATGTTTTGCAAATGGCAAGATTTCCTTCTTTTGTATGACTGAATAATAGAAGTATCACTATTCCTTCATCCATTTATCCATCAATGGACACTTATGTTGTTTCCACATCTTAGTTATTATAAATAATGCTGCAATAAACATTGGGGCCTGGGGGTGCAGGTATCTTTTTGAATTAGTGCTTTTATTTTCTTGAGATAAATACCCAGAAGCAGAATTGCTGGGTGGTAGGGTAGTTCTATTTTTAATTCTTTGAGGAACCTCCACACTGTTTTCCATAGTGGCTGCACCAGTTTGCATTCCCATCCACAGCGCACAAGGGTGCCCTTTTCTCCACATCCTCGCCAACACTTACTATCTCTTGTCTTTTTGATAATAGTCTTTCTAACATGCATGAGGTGATACCTCATTGTGGTTTTGATTTGCATTTCCCTGATGCTTAATGATGTTGAGCATCTTTTCATGTACCTGTGGGCCATCTCTATGTCTTCTTTGGAAAAACGTCTATTCAGAGCCTCTGCCCATTTGCATCTCAGATTGGTAATTTGCTATTGAGTTGGAGGAGTTCTTTACAGATTTTGGATATTAACCTCTATCAGATATGTAGATGATGTGCAAATATTTGCTCCCATTCAGTAGGCAGCCTTTTCATTTCGTTAATGGTTCCCCTCCCCTTTCCTTATTTCAAAATAACTATCACCGCATGCTTTGAATGGCCAGTGAGAAAGGTGAAAAGGAAGAAACGTCAAGGGAGACACAATTCATCATAAAAGTCAACGCACCACCTTTGTGGCATTTTGCGTTTGGAGCACACCCTCTAGTCTCAGGTTGCTCTCACAGGCCATGTTGCTACTGTTTCACCCAAAAGCACTTCCTTAGCTGCCAACCACAGTGAAAGGCTTCCCTAAAGATCACTCTTTTGTCTAAATAAGGCCCATAAAACATACTCGTGGGCACATGAAAAAGTTATGCCTTCGTTAAAATACCAATCAATGTTGGGAACACAGATCATTTAAAAAGCCCAAGTTTACTTCCTACATCTGTAAGCCAAAATGCTGCCTTTTGATACATGTTAACAAAGGCATGCAGGGAAATGCAACTAGCTACAGGATGTGAAAAAAGCAACACTCAAGGGAAAATTTCACTTTTTCAAATGCTCTGTTTTCAAATTACAGACTTGGGCTATTTCTTTGAAACATCTCTTCCTATTTATATATTTAAAAAAAAACACTCCTGCCCACTATTTATACATGTGTTTCAGCCATTTCTAGAAAAGTGACTCAAGTTTATGCTAAAAAAGCATTTCCTTCAATAAAAAGAGATATCATTTTAAGAAAGTCACTTCGAACATCAAAGTATTTTGAATATTTATTATGTTCCCCAGTCTCTTGGTTCACTTTCTTCTTGGTGCCCTCAATTTGCTCGGAGCTGGTAGCACTGACAAGCTTACCTCAGCCATTTTTTACTGAATAAAAGGAAATTATGATTCATGGCAAAACAAAACATACAAGGCAGCAGAACCTCGGCCAAATCTATTAAGAACTAGTATGCAAAACAAAGCCTACTTTTTTTTTTAAATTTTTTAAATGTTTGTTTATTTTTGAGAGAGAGAGACAGAGCAGGAGCAAGGGAGGGACAGAGAGAGAGGGGGACACAGAATCCGAAGCAGGCTCCAGGCTCTGAGCTGTCAGCACAGAGCCTGATACGGGGCTCGAACTCACGGACCGCGAGATCATGACCCAAGCCAAAGTCAGACACTTAACTGACTGAGCCACCCAGGCGCCCCAAAGCCTACTTTTTAAAAAACATTTTTAATGTTTATTTTTTTTAGAGAGAGAGAGAGTGAGTGGAGGAGGGGTACAGAGAGAGGGGAGACACAGAATGTGAAGCAGGCGCCAGGCTCTGAGCTGTCGGCACAGAGTCTGACATGGGGCTTGAACTCACGAACCCAGAACGTGGGGCTTGAACGAACTCAGATCATTACCTGAGCTGAAGTCAGACGCTTAACTGACTAAACCCCCCAGACACCCCTAAACCCCACTTTTTAAAATCATGTATCAGTCTTATATGGATACACTAGAAATTTTAAAATATTAAACAGGGTTTCATCCCAGCTGCATACACTACAGATTTGCCGTTGTATGAAAGTAGTGTTAACACTTGTGACGCTATGTATAAAACTTGTCTACAAAGCAACGCTTGAAACAGATGTAGCATAAAATGCTTGCATTCCACATGCTTTCTATATGGTCCCCAAATCAAACCTAATTCCATCCACGCCAAGCCGACTGCAAGTAACAGGTATGACGAATTTTAAAAGAGCACATAGCTGTTCCTAAGGGATGTGCAGTAAGGAGCCACTAAGTCGTAGGTGAAATACTATATTCATGTACTCAACAGTATACATCAGAGAAAAATTCCAGCCACTGTAACTTTTCACAAGATTTATTGTCAGAGCCTGTAAGTGGATATACTGGGAATAGTTCCATGCCTATTAGAAAAAAAAGAAAAAAAAGAAAAAAAAAAAACCTCCCAACCAAATGCACAACTCACGCCTGTTACACCACCAACAGCACTGAATCTTCCAGTAGGAAAAAAAAAAATTGTCCTTCAGTGTTTGGAGCTGGATATAACCAAGACCTGAGAAATAAGCAGTTATTTTGAGAAGAAATAAACAATGACCCTCTAACTGTAGAGCAATTGAGAAATACAGTTCACACTATTCTGCAGAAAAATAAGCTACCAGAAAAGCCCTATGTAACGTCACTTGGCTGAAGGGACCCAGACTCTTAATGAAGAGTGAAGTTTTGAGTAGGAACTAAGATTCCTGCTGACAATCAAAGAAAGGCCTATTTGATAATCGGTGTGACGGAAAACAGACCTTTCTGGCTCCCAGCTATTAGCTAATGAAAGACTCAACTGACTTTTAAGAAAAATTCACCAGATGTTCTAAAATTTCAGGCCTTCCCAAATGCCTAGATCCTAAAAGCCAAAGAACAAATAGTTACCACATGCTGAGAGGAGGGGTGGGGGAGGCAGAGGAGTGGCTGAGGAGACCCAGAAAAAGAAAATGCTACCAAAGACGCACATCATTAGCGATTCAGGTACGGACAGCAGCATGACAAGAACGTCATCAAGATAACTAACCATTAACCATTTTCTAGCACATGTAGTTACCATGTGAGATTAAAATGAAAAACCTGAGCAAACCTTTGAAAAGCATCAAGACTAAATAATAAGATAACTAATGATCGGTAATTAAAAGTATTACACAGAGTGCTTCACATACCGGATCTACGGAAGAAAACAAAGATCAAATTCAACGTGGAAGGATGCTTTTTTCTAAAGGGGAAAAATGTGATATATAACATGGCAGGATTAAGAGAGCTAACAGATGAAATTTCCAGTAAAAACAAAGTCCAGCTTTTCCCCTCTGTTCATAGAACTATCTGGAGCCTCTAAAATACCATGGATAAGTTACACAGCCACTAAAAATTTTAAGCATGAAGACTATGTGGCAACCCGGAATAATTCATGGGACGAAATAGGTGGGAAAAGCAGAACACAAAGTAACATGTATACTGTGATAAAGATGCTAGGTAGAAAGATGTCACCATAGTTGTTAAGGAGAGGGGGACGGGGATGAGGTGTTAAGGGGAGACTTTCTTTTTCCTTTCCAAAGATGCTGTAAATATTGCCACGAACTGTTTCTAGATCAAAAACCACAACAACACTTTCAAACGACAAAGTCTTGGCATTTCAGAAAAATGTTAAAGAAAAAAAAAAAGCCACACTGCTTTGTGGTTTATCCTTTTTACTACTTCAAATTAAGGAGAATTTCAAATGGCCACACTACAAATGGTAGGTTCTTATCTGTATTAGTACTCAAAGGGTGTAGACTTTCAGACGGAGGACGTACAAAACATCTGCTTTTCTATGTGGAAAAAAATGGTCACACCCTTTTGGGAAACTGACATTTTTTAAAAGCTTGTGGCATTTTGGAAGCGGTCTACTTGCTGCAGTTTTTAAAACAGAGAAATCACAAACTGAAAACAATGCCTCCAAACCAGAACAGTTTGAAGAGGAACCTAATAATCAAACTGTTAACCCAAGCTACGAGTTACAAAATTAAAGCCTCCCTTTGGTTTTATTTCTGAAGGCACGCTCTCTCTGGCCAACTCTTCAGTTTGGTAGGTTCCATTCTTTTAAACACTTCCCTCGGCTGAAACGGATTACAACACGTCCAGACTGCAGCTCCCCAGCACAATTAAGATAATTCTGAGAAAAAGAAGGCGTCTAGCGAAAGACGTCAAGGATTATGGTAATATATTTTTGAAATTTCAACATGCAAGCAGGACTCTTATGCAGGTTGACTTAATAGTCTGAGTTCTAGTTTATCGGGCCACTGCAGGCAAGGCAGTTCTTTATCTCCTCACCATTAGGAACATAAATTAACTACCCCACGGAGGTTAAATCCTTCCTACTACTTTTCGCCTGTAGGTCAGAATCCCGTGGATAGAATCCTCGAATTTGACTACTGCAGCCTCGTGCAATCCTCCCCCTTCCTGCCTTTCTTCTCCCCGGACAAATCCCTACGTGGCTAACAGCAACCTAATTTAGGATGTAAATAGGTAGGCCAGGTCCCTAAAAAGCTCGGCCCCCAGTGAGTTCCGATCCGCACGTCCCCGCCCCAGCCCGTCGCGGCTTTGGCGGAGTCTGCAAGGAAACACTAACAGTCGCTAAGGTGCCTGAGAGCGGGCTCGAGCGGACCGATCCTGGGGGAGAAATGAGAAGTTTCTCCGAGTCTGGGGTGGGGGGAGGCTAGCTCCGTGGGCAGATCTGCCATCGGGTGGGGCGGGGTAGAGACCACAGACGTGCACGGGCTCCGGATCCTCTCCGAAGGCCGGCGGCTGGCTCTGCCACGCTCTCAGCAGGAAGGGGAGGGCAGCCGGAGGAAGAGGGGGAGGCGCGGGGGGGGGGAGGGGAGGAGAGGGGCGGGCAGAGGAGGGGGAGGGGGAGGAGGCAGGGCCGGGAGGAGGAGCCGACGCCAGGAGAGCCCGCGCGCTGGGCCCGCAGCAGCTCGGGGCGGAGTCGCCCAGCCCGCCCGGCCCCTGGGCCGCCGCCGCTGCCGCCACCGCTACCGCCACCGCGCCCGGTGCGCCCCGAGGGGGCGGGCTCATCCCGCAACCTCCCTCCCGGTCTCGGGTCCTCCTTCCCCTCCCCTCCCTCCCCTCCCTCCTTTCCATCTCAGCAGCGCCCTCAGTCTCCCTCTCTGGCTCATACAAAAGCAAAATGTCCGCCATGTTCCGAGACCGCTGCAGTCGGCGCCGCCACCAGCTCGGCCTCCGCGCCGTTCGCCCCGCGGCCGCCCCGCCGGCGTCCCTCGGCCCCGGCCCCGGGCGCCACCGCCGCTCCGCCCGCCCTCCGCGCGCCCCACCCCCCGCCCGGCCCGCGCGCCCCGCCAGGCGCCGCAGCACCGCCTCGGGCGGGGGCAGGGGGCGGCAGCCCCGGGGCGCCTGGCTCCCACTTCCCGCCCGCCCTCTCCCTTGGTGGCCCCTTTACCTTGATGCAGTACGGGGGTTCGTCGTAGGTGACCAGCATGTACCTGTCTCCGCGGCTGGCCGGGTCCCGGGCGCGCAGCTGCGGGACGAGGGATGACGGAGGGGGCCGCGAAGGGAAGGAGGGAGGAGGGGGCGATACAGACGTTACAGAAGCACCTAGATCCACCACCACCCCCATCCCTCGGGAGCTCTCCCCAGCTCTCCCCTCCCCTCCCTTTACCTTCAAGAATAACTCCACAGCGCCTTTGGCAATGTCCAAATAGGAGGTGCCCAGGTCAGTGCGCTGGTTCATAGAGGCGGACGTGTCTATGAGGAACAGCAGGATGGGCATCTTCCCCCGCACCCCTGGCTCCGCTGCCCACTCTCCTGGCCCTCTTGCCCTCAGTGCCGTGGACTGCCACCCGAACCCTCAACTCTCGCAGAGGCAGGGTGCAGGGAGCAAGAGGAAAAGGGGGAGACGGGACGGGACGGATGGAACTGCTCCTGGCCTCCTCTTTCTGCAGCCCCACCTCCTCTCCCTCCAAGGGAACTTGAAAGTGTGAGCGTGTGTAGCCCTCGGGGCCCTCCCCCTTTCCCCTCCCCTGCCACCACTACTGCCGCCGCCGCCGCCGCCACAGGGACTACTGCCCAAGCATCCGTCCACGCTCACTCAAGCGCTCGGCCCAGACTGAGAGCTGTCTCTGTTCACCGACACACAACTTCTGTCCGCTCACCTACCATGGGCACCATGTGACCAGAAACCACGCCATTGGCTGCCAATTATGTGGTATTTGCATATTCATTAGATGACAGGGCAAGGGGAGGGACTTTGGCGAACCCTGGGAGTTGAAGTTTGAACCCAAGCAGGGGGTAAGTAGGGAGAGATATTAAGGACCCTCCTTTAAAGGACTTGGAAGCCGTTAGGATAGTTAGGGTGGCTTGGATACATATTCTCTTGCTCTTCAAACACGGTGGTTTGAAAGGAAGAGTGAATTTGAGCAACAGTTGCGCAGCACTACAGAAGCAGATGCTTGGACAGGCTGCACAGAAAACGCTCTGCTAACTGCAATCGATCAATCCTGCCAGTGGCTAAGACCAAAACATTTCAGAAGCAGCAAACTTCTTTTCCTGGCAAGACCTACTCACATTCCTTTCGATGCCTCCCCACTCTTGATCAGAATTTGTAAAGCGGTTGCTGGCCTTGCATTCCACGTATATCTACTTAGAAAGAAAACTAAAGCTTGGAACAAACACAGTTACCTAAACTGGCCTTTTGTACCTACAAGCTTCTTCAGTTTCATTGAGCTTTTCAAGTGTTGGCCTGCCTGTGATAATTCCACCCGTGGTTGTGCCTGCACAGCCTTTACATATGGGAGATTTCCCAACCTACATTCTGATTCAACTCTCATTTATTGAGCACCTATGATGTGCCAGGCACCTACATTAGCTTTATTTAATCTTTGAAATAATTATGCTAGATGGCATTATATTCAATTTTCAGTAAAGGAAAGTGCAACTTGCTGGAATTAGGACAACGCTGAAGGATATTCTCAAGTCTGGCTCTATGAAAAGGCTCAGTAAAGGGCCAACCACACTTGGCTGACTACTTGGTGTAACACAACTTTTAAATATGGAGGTGTGATCCCAGCCGTATGGTATGCACGGCGTGGAATCCTGAGCTTCAGTGAGCTTACAATTCTTTGTAATGTAGAATATATATATATATGAACTTCCAGAAGTTCAGAAGGTTTCATGGACGGTGTACCGAGACAGAAGTGAGGGATTCTGGGTTGGAAGGATTAGTGTGAACAAAAATTCCAGCCAGTAACAGTGATATGCATGGGATGTCTCAGGCCAGTCTGGTGGGATACACCTGGTGGGGATTAATGAGGAAATCAGGATGAAAAAGGCACTAGAAGCTTCCATTTCCATTCTAATACAAATATGGTTGGAGTAGGGCAAGGTCCACATGGGCCAACAAGCTGAAAGTGCAGAACTGGTTGGGGCACTAGTGCATTAGTTTTCTATTGCCGTGTAACAAATTACCACAGAGTCAGCAGCTCAAAACGACATGCATATTTATTACCTCACAGTTGCCATGAGTCAGGGATCTGGGCATGGAGCAGCTAGATTCTCTGCTCAGTCTCAAAGGCTGCAATCAAGATGTCGGCCAGGCTGTGTTTTCATCTGGAGACTCAACTGGGAAGGAATCAGCTCTCAAGTTCAGTCAGCATGTTGGCAGAATTCATTTCCTTGTGACTGTCTTTTTGCTGAAGGTCACCTTCAGGTCTACCTGCATTTGCAGTTCCCTGCCATGTGAACCTTTCCGTAGGCCATCCACAGTGTGACTATCTGCTTGTTCAGGGCCATCGGGGAAGCTGCTTGCTCGCATCTGCTAAGATGGAGCCTTATATAACATAACTTAATTGTGAGTGACACTCATCACCTTTGCCATATTTGATTAATTAGAAGCAAGTCACAGGTCTCATCCACACTTCAGGAGAGAAGATTATACAGGAAGTAACATCAGGGGGTGGAAATCATGAGAGTCACCTAAGATTTCTGCCTAACATTAGGTGGGGGTGGGATTATTACCTAGAAACAAACTTTCCCTAACTCACAGCTTTTGTTAAAGTCAACTCCAAGTAATAATATGCCACTTTCATTCCATGAAATCAATGCCTGGGGCTGATTGGTTTGTTTGGTTGAAGATGTACAAGATTTCCTATTAGGAGTTTATGTCATATATTATATATTATATATACAATTTAATAATATATTACTATTTATATGATATATATCTTGTAATATACATAAAAATACCATTTGTGAATTGAGACATATCACACTGCTTATTTATCCATTTATATCTATATAAGAATACTTATTTATAGTAATAGAAGTAATAAATATTTAATTTTAAACATTTATAGTATAGTATAGTATCGTATAGTATATATGATAGGTAGGTCGGTAGGTAGATAGTTAGAGGTATGCCCCAGTTCACAAAAGGCATTTTGAGATGACATAAAAAAATCTTTATACTTTCCTCCCAACTTTTCTAAAATGAGTGTGCCCTACTTTTACAAATTGCATACGAAGTATTCAAAACAATCCCTCCAACGTGAAACAATTTTCAAAACTGCTGTAGCAGTATCCTGGATGCACACATGGTTTCAGTCAGGCAGTGCTCCCGAGGTCGAGGGCAGGCAGGCCCCACAGGACCATCCTTAGGCTGCGCTCCCCATACAGGTAAATACCTTTTCATGGTTTTTGTTTGTTTGTTTGTTTTTTGCCTAACGGGTCATGTTACTGATCTTTCTCAGTATAAGGACAAATGGAATTGAAATGTAATAAATATAGAATCTGAAAAATAGCTGTGTCTCATTATAAAACTATAAAGTGACAATATACAAAAAATAACCGTCTAGTGGATTTATTGGCTTATTCGGATCAAACCAAACCCCAAGCCCTCAGCATGAGACCTCTTTTCTTCACTTCCTGGAGGAAATAAACCTTGTATTATGCTGGAGTGTGCATATACCTCTTTGTTGCATTTCTCCGGCACACATCGACACTAAACCCCTCAGAGCACTTCGTCTCTGCATCTTTTTTCACTCTGGATCATCAGTCCCCTCGTGTTATAGGTTAAGTTGTGCTTTGGCTTTGCGTCCTGCTGGAATGTAAACTCCTGGAGAGCAGGCAGGGCCTATGACCAGTGCCTGGTGCAAAGAGCATGTTCACAAATGGCTGTTGAAAGAAATTGTTCGCTGCGCTGTCACCGTTGGCTGCCATTCTTTTATTGTCTTCCCTGGTGCTGCTTTCCTTGGGTTCTCAGCCTGCCTTCTGGGCCCCTGCCTGCCACCCCCCGCTTAGGCAGGACGGCTCCCTGTCGCTTTGGGGTTTGGGCACCAGTGGGCCTCTTCAGACTGAGCTCTTGAGCTGATGATCTCCACCATGCCCCACAAAAACAAAACAAAACAAAACAAAACAAAACAAAAACAAAACCCTGCTGTGTCTCTGTGGTTCTACTCATGCTTCCTTCTGAAATGACTCTTCTCTGGGCCACTGCTCACTGTTTGCCTCCCCCAGCCAACCCCTGTGCCTGACTGCTTTCCCATTTCAGGCCCATTTTCACTGCCAGGCCTCTGGCCAGGTAACAGGATTCTTTGTTCTTTGCAGCTCTATGACCTGCACTGACCGTCCTGTCTTCTTTCTGGTTTTCTCATGCTTTTTGAACTCGTGAGCGCTTGAAAATAGTTTCCTCTTCCCTCTTCATGTCTCTGCCCTTTATCTGCTTTTCTTTCACTAGTAGCCTCTAAATCAATTTGCTTTAATACCTCAGCATACTCCCCCATTCCAGATCTTTCTACCTCATGTCTGGGGTTACCAGACATCTCTCAGGAAAAAGTTCCTACCAAGCACTGCCCTCCTGGCCTTCATTCCTTTCACAACAAATGTTAGCACACTTTGTCCCGCGTTTATACTTCCTGGCATTGGCCATAATGGGGTATTTTGGTGAGAGCTGGTTTGACTTCTCACGCTCCAAAAATGTGTGACCTTCTGCCTTTAGGTGGACCCCAATGACTGCGTCTTAATAAAAAGACCTTACTTAACCTGATTTCTCTCCCTTCCAGAGCTGCCTGTCATGGCTTAGAGGGGAGTAAAATCTGTCTGGCTTCTGCAGCACCTACTCCCTCCCCAGCCGTGCAGTCTGGCTTCTCTCCCCAGCACTCTTTGGAAAGTGCTCCGAGGCCCCCCGGGGCCAACTCCTGGCCAAATCCCATGGTCTGGTCTAGATTTTCCTTTGTTGATGTCAGAGCTATCTGTCACTTGCCTTTCTGAGCTCTCTCTCCCCAGCCACCTTTTCTTTCATCACTTGCCACTTCTCCAGGCGTCTTCCTTACCCTTTGGACTATTTGCTTTCAACTCCTCTGACTCCTAAACTTACGCTCTGTCTCAGTGTGTGGCTACCTCTTTTGTCTCTCCTACTGCTCCACAAAAGACTCTGTTATTCTCATGGTCAGTATCCATTTAGTCATTCTTTCTTATTTTTTTTTTTTCAAATATTTCTTGGGTGCACCTGCTATGTGACAAGCAATGAGAATATCTTGGTGAGGGGCGCCTGGGTGGCTCAGTCGGTTAAGCGTCCAAATCGTTTGGCTCAGGGCGTGATCTCACAGTTCATGAGTTTGAGCCCCACACTGGGCTCCGTGCTGTTGGCACAGAGCGTGCTTTGGATTCTCTCTCTCTGCCCCTCCCCCACTCACAAGTATATGTGCTGTCTCTCAAAATAAAAAAAAAACTTAAAACAGAGAGAGAATACCTTAGTGAACAAGGGAACTGGTGTATTGCAATGGTTAAGAGCTTGGATTTGGGGGTTCAAATCCCAGCTCTGCGGATTACTAACTCTATGACCGTGGGCAAGTTACTTACCCTCTCTCCACCTCAGTTTCATTGTCTGTATAATGGTAATAACAGGATTGCCTCATAGGACTGTTACAAGGATCAAAGGAATTAATATTTGTAAAGGGTTTCTGGAAGTGCTTAGCACAGAGTAAGCTCTATGTAAGTGTTAAACCAAAGCAAGAACAGATGTAGTCCATGCCCATGTAGATTACATTCTATTGAAGAAAATAAGCAGAAGAGTAGATGCAGTGTGTATGAAGTGCTGTGAGAGAGGCAAAGAATGGTGTTATAAGAACACTGGGAAGGAGCATATGCCATACGGGGTGTGGAGAGGTAAGGGGAACACACAGAGGAGGTTTCCCGAGGAGACGACTGTGAAGCTGTCACTCACAAGAAATGAAGGGAGTAGCCTGGCGGAGGGCTGGTGGAGGTGAGGCATGGCTCAAGAGGACGAGGGAGAGTGTTCTAGACAGGGAAGGGTGAAGTAAGCAAGATGCTGAGAGACATTAAAAGGGACCTAGTAGAGGGGTGCTAGGGCGGCTCAATCAGTTAAGCATCCTACTCTTGACCTGCTCAGGTCATGGTCTCATGGTTCGTGGGTTCAAGCCCCACATCGGGTTCTGGGCTGACAGTACGGAACCTGCTTGGGATTATCTCTCTCTCCCTCTCTCTCTGGCCCTCCTCCACCAGATAAATAAATAAATAAACTTAAAAGAAAAGAGACCCAGTAGGGGCACCTGGATGGCTCAGTTGGTTAAGCGGCCGCTTCAGCTCAGGTCACGATCTCGCGGTCTGTGAGTTCGAGCCCCGCGTCGGGCTCTGTGCTGACAGCCTGGAGCCTGCTTCAAATTCTGTGTCTCCCTCCCTCTCTGCCCTTCCCTTGCTCACGCTTTGTCTCTATGTCTCTCAAAAATAAAATAAAAACATTAAAGAAATTAAAAAAAAAAGATGTTAAAAAAAAAGAGACCCAGTAGAAAAAAGGAAATTTCTGTATTAAAGGGGAGGGAGGGCAGAGGAGCAGGATGGGTACAGAGGTGAGCAGGAGCCAAGCCATGAGCGCCTAGTAGGCCCTGCTAGGGAGTTGGACTTCTATTCTGGGGGCAGTGAAGAACAATTGAAGAATTATTTGGGTAATATCATTCCATCTTCAGCATAGAGAACGGGTTAGTTGTGGGTAAACATGGAATCCAGAAGACACATTAGGGGTCTCTTTGTTTATTCTAAGTGGGTCAGGTTGTCGTGTTAACAAGAGGATGAGAGGAAGCGCATGGGTGCCAGGGACCCTTGGGTGGTAGGATAGTCAGGTGTTAACCATTGATCGAATGCGGGTATGGGAAAAAGGGAGGAGCCGAGGAGGACCAGCAGCCTGGCTTGGGCAACAGGTCACCTGTGGGGCCACACGCATATTTGGGGGTGGTTCATTCAACAAATGTTTATTAAACATCTACTGTGCACCAGGCATTGTTCCAGGAGCTAGATATACACCTATGAGCAAGACGGGCCAAAATCCCTGCCCTCAGGAATGGAGACTAAATAAACAAGTAAATATCTAGTGTGTGAGATGGTGACAGGTGCTGTGGAGAAAATAAAAGAGGGACACCCAAGTATAAAATAAGTAGGAGGCAAGCTGGCCCGTTAAAGTATCAAAATAAGCCTCCAAGGGACGAGAAGCTGCCCCACTCTGGCATATTTGGGGGGAATACATCAGAGTTGTGATGCTTCATTTTTCAAGCACAAACTATGTGCAAAGCAAGGTGCTTGGCGCTTTGCACACCTAATCTCAGGGCAACAGTCCTGTGAGGTAAGGCTTCTTCATCTCATTGTGCCAGGGCAGGAAACTGCAGGCCCTCAGCTGCTCAGCTGCCTGAGCCCAGAGCCCCAGCTCTCCTTCCCCACTCCACAGAACAATAGCAGGATGAGAGGGCGCATGCAGGGTGCCTGAGAGCCTACACACGGATTAGAGGCAGCCCAGCAGGAATCAGCTCACCAGCAGAATACAGAGGGACCCGGGAGAGGAGGGCGTGAGTGGCCCACCAGCCCCAGGCCGCACCACAGGCCTGGAGACTGCCATCTCATCCCCCAAAGATTGGCCTTGAATAACCCAGCCTGTGAGGTTGTGTGGGACCTGGGTTTGCTGTGATCTGCCTGCTGACAGCTGTTGATTTACCTGCGTCCAGGGAACCTTTGTGAAAACTGATACGAGGAGGGATGGTGAGGTAACCCGAGGGGTGTGAGATCCGGGCCTCTGCCAGCGGACGGCAGCAAATTGCCCAGCCCAGGGGCCTACCCCCATCCTTTCTAGCTGCTTCTTTTTGCCCTGGGCTCAGACACAGGGAGTTGTATGGACATTTATAGACCTGGTTACTCTGAGAGGTGGTGGAGGCTAAAAATAAAAATAGCTGGTGATGAAATTTGGCCCAGGGCAGCCCCCAGACAAGGTCCCCAGAGGGTTTCGCCTCTTGGGTAACTTCCTGTCACCAGTCAGGACGTAGGAGCCCCTGGGCTGAGGTCCTGGGATCCCAGTGTTTCCTCTTAATATCTTCTGGAGTGCTCCCCTCCTTCCACCTCACCGCCCTGAGGCCACTGCCCCATTTCCCGGTCCTGTTGAGCCTCAGTCAGACACTCACAAGGAAAGAGCACTGTCACTCTGTGGTGCTCCAGGGGTGTATGGCAAATGCAGAGTGATTCCAAGCATAGCAGCAGGAAAACCGGCCTTGGCCTTGGCCTTGGCTTCTCCTGCCTCTGGCAACCTGGAGCTCTCCTCCTCTGCCTTCCCCCACATCCAGTAAGCCATTGGATCCCTGGGAGCCTTTATCTTGTAGATATTACTCAAATTCATCTCCCTCCTTATCCCTGGCTTCAGGCCCTTTGCATCTGAGTAGCCAATAGTATGGACATAACTTTAGTTTCTCTTTGTATGTCTGAGCAGGATTAGTGCTGTGACGAACTCTCCTACAGCTTACACTGAGCCAGAGCTGCTAAAAAAAAAAATCACTTCTCTTCCTGTGAAAACATGGATTTCATAATCTTTCCCTCTTCACCTTAACACTGTTGTATTTTAAGGTTTTTTTTAATGTTTATTTATTTTGAGAGAGAAAGAGAGACAGAGTGAGAATGGGGGAGGGAGAGAGAGAGAGGGAGACACAGAATCCAAAGCAGGCTCCAGGCTCTGAGCTGTCAGCACAGAGCCCGATGTGGGGCTCAGACTCACGAGCCGAACCCAGAGACCATGACCTGAGCCAAAATCAGATGCTTAACCGACTGAGCCACCCAGGGGCCCCTTCAATTGAATATTTAAAGCCAAACATTTATACAGAGAATCCCCATGAGGCCACCCACGCACCTCAACACTGTTTTTTAAATTGACAACATTTAAACCATGTTAGAACATATTCTTTAAAATGTGGCAATAGGGGCGCCTGGGTGGCTTAGTTGCTTGAGCATCCAACTCTGGTCATGATCTCACGGGTTCGTGGGATCGAGCCCCATGTCGGGCTCTGTGCTGACAGCGTGGAACCTGCTTAAGATTCTCTCCCTCTCTCTCTCTCTCTTTCTCTCTCTCTGCCCCTCGTCTGCATGTCCCTGCTCTCTCTCTCTCTCTCTCTCTCTCTCTCTCAAAGTAAGTAAATAAACTTAAAAATTTTTTAATAAGTTAAAAAATAAATAAAATGTGACAATACTGGGACAGCTAGTTTATTTGTCATAAATCACTTAATTTGTCACAAATATATTAACTAGATTTCCCACTCTCCCTCCCACTATATGGGGGACAGAAGAGCTCTTCACAGCAGGGTCGGCTGGCCCAGCACCACCACCTTAAGAAACCAGTTACCCGGTGTTCAATTTACCAGGTATTTATTCAGGCCTGCTCCACCTGGCACTCTGCTAAGCACCTGGAATAAAAAGATGAATAGATGTGGTTCCTGCCTTGATGAATGTCTATCCGTAGGGGAAGATTGGTTATGTAAAGAGATACTTTCAGTACGTGGTAAATGCCGAACTCTAGGGAGAGTCTCACAGGGTTCCACATGAGCACAAAAGGGTGGGGTGTAGCCAGCTAGTTATCAGGGAAAGCCTCCTGGAGGAGGTGATATCAGTGAAAAAAGAAAAAACAAGAGGCAGTTGTATCCCAGGATAAAGGACTAGTATGAGCCAGGGTCTGAGGTCTTGAAACAGATTAATGTGCATGATGGCCCTTGCTGGTGCCCTGCCCCAAGTCCCTTTATGTGGCCAGTGAACCCATCCCACAGCTGCTGTGAATGTGGGCTCCTAAAAGCTCACAACTTCTCTCCCTTCTCTGGAAAATTGCCCTGAGGGGTGAGAGCCGCCTTGGTCCAGAGGTCTAGTACCATGCCACGTGGGCAGCCTGCCTACCTCTGCTCCTCCAACCTGCAGCCGATGACTGATTGACACAGTTCCCTTGCCTTAGAATGGGATCATTTAGTGGTATCGAACGTGCTTCATAGAGATCTGGGATCTGGCCAAAGCTAGACTCTAAATGGGACCACATCCTTGCCTAGCCCCATTCCCTGCCTCATGGGGCTTCCCTCATTCCCTTCTTCCTGGGAGCTCTCCCTCAGTAAATTACAAGCATCCAGATCATTGTATCAGGCTCTGCTTCTAGGGAACCTGACCTGAGATAGTATGTTTGATGAACTTCTAGAAATTTGGCTTACCTTGTGTTCGAGGTGTGAATCTAGAATAATTGGAAGACTAAATTAGATTAAACCCAAGAATTAAGCAAGAGCCAGATCATAGAGAACCTTGTATACTATGTTTAAGACCTTTGAGTCTTTTTTATTCTTATATTATGTCTTTTATATTAGACTAAAGCACTCTTCCTCAAATCATGTCTCCCACTTTAATGATATAGCCTCCACATTTAGTGACTTATTCATTTAAGTCAAGGCATAGGGGACTACTGGAGTCCTTCATTAAATACATATCTCTCTGAAAGTGATAATCCATTAAGACATTAATAATGTAATTCACCTTAAGGTATGATGTAGGTGTGAGAGATTGTATTTGCCAAAGATCGTCACACCTATGGATCTCACCTATGTGCTCTTACGATGTGGCTAACATTCTTCCCAAAGCGAGATGAGGTCAATGCTTTCTGCCCTTGAATCCAGGGATAAGGGCTTGA
This sequence comes from Paguma larvata, assembly GCA_030068075.1. Classification (NCBI taxonomy): domain Eukaryota; kingdom Metazoa; phylum Chordata; class Mammalia; order Carnivora; family Viverridae; genus Paguma; species Paguma larvata. The sequence goes on from JAINVK010001077.1 coordinate 121,976, forward strand.
GCCTGTGCTTGGCCAATGGCATGCAGTGGAAGCAGTGCTGGGTGATGTCCAAGGCAAGGTCACAAAGGCAATATGATGTCCACGTGGGCCCTTCTTTCTCTCTTGCTTTCTCTCTGTCAGGATGCTCATTCTTGAAACTCAGCCACCATGCTGTGAGGAAGCCAGGCCACATGAACAGGCCACAAGTTGGCATTCTGGTCGATACCGGCACCAATCTTCAGACACTGGAGTGAGAGAACCATCAGATGATTCCAAGCCCCAGCTTCTGGATCTTCTAGCTAAGGGCACAGATGTCATGGGGCAGAAACAAGTTTCCCTTACTGTGCCTAGTCTGAATTCCTGACCCACAGAAACCATACAGATGACACATGATTATTGCTATCTTAAGTCACTAAGTATTGGAGGAACTTATTTTGCTGTAATAGATAACTGATATACCTGTCTAGACTCTGAAGTTATGATACTCCCGTCAAAATTCTTCCTTTAGCTTCTCTATCCAGACAACTGGTATCCCCAGTTTCTTTCAGTGATTGAGCTCTCAATTTGCATATAATTAGTCATTAGGTCCTGTAGATTTTCCTCTATAGGGTCTCTCTGCCATCTGTTCTTTCCCTTGGTGCTTGTCTCTCTCCAGATTGAAGCCCTGCCGGAATCATGTTCAAACTCCTCCAAAACTGCCAACTTTCACAAAAGCAAACTTTTGTATATATATATATATACATATATATATATATATATATGTATATGTATATATATATGTATATATATGTATATGTATATATATACATATATTTGTGTATATGTATGTATATATATATATATTCAGAATATATATACATACACACACACAGAAATTATGCTTTCCTTGTTCATTGTAATAAATTTAGATTTGTTACAATACAGATGTATTTTTAAAAAAGTGAACATCTCGTTCACCGAAGGAAATTACTGTTAGCATTTGCTATGTTCTACTCCAGACATTTTTCTATGGGTGAGCGTGTGTGTATAAATGCACATGTTATATACACACATACAATAGATATGTTTCAGAAACATTTTTTACAAAACTAAGATCACAAGCACACACGATGTTGGGCAATTTTGCCTTTTTTTTTTTTTTTTTTTTTGCAATTTTGCTTTTTTACCTAACATTACTTCCTGGTTCCCATTTCATGACAGCACATGAAGATATACTTCATTCATTTTAAAAGTTACACAGTATATTGCACCATCATTTATTTAACCATTTCCCTGTTGAAAAACATTTGGTTGTTTCTACATTTTGCTACCAACTAGTGCTGCAATGGGTACTGTTGTGCAAATGTCCTGATGCACTTGTGCCATTTCTATAGAAGTGGTTGGAGTCCTGGGAATGTGACCGCTGGATCATAGGGTGTGGAAATTTTAAATATTTTTTAAAGTGTTTTTTTTTAAGAGAGAGAATGAGTGCAAGAGGAGGAAGGGGCAGAGGGAGAAAGAGAATCCTGAGCAGGCTCCATGCTCACACATTTGGGGGTCAATCCCACAACTCTGGGATCATGACCTGAGCTGAAATCAAGAGTCAGATGCTCAACCCACTGAGCCACCCAGACACCCCGACAATTTAAATATTGGTAAGGAATACAAGATTGTCCTAATAGGGTTGGACTAATGTTCACCCACATAACACTTTAGCCAAAATAGAGTACTATTAAGGTTTTCTAAACTTTGCCCCATACAGTCATTAATATGGACAAAGTAGCTCTTGAAAGCACTATCAGGAGAAGATGTTCACCCAAGTATGGGAAAAAGACAGAAGGCACAGTTTAATTCCATTTTTGTATACATGCAGAAAGTGTCTGGAAGTATATGTAACACACCATTAACAGAAGTTCTTTCTGGGAAGTAGGCGAGTCTGTGGAGAACTTTAATTTTTTCTCCTTATAGTTAAACAATTCTGTTTAATACTGTCAGGAAAGATCTTTTTCCATTTTGAGAGACACTGCATAAATAATGTAAATGTTAGAAATGTGCTACGCATGGATAAAAGAAAAAAGGAACAAGACGGGGAAACAATGAACAAGCAGTTAGAAATCTACAGTTGACATCAATTCCCATCTGCGAACTGTGGGAACCGACTACAGAGACCTAATTAGACTCAATATCAAATGGGCTTTACAAATACACAGCCCATTTCCCATTGTTTAACATAGCTCACGTATAAGGGCGCTGAATGGCTCTTTGGCAAATGTGTGGTAAATCAAAATTCTGATTAAACTAATGCTATTCTAATAAGCCACTGAAACAATGAAACGTATCAGAAAATAACAATCCTCAGTTAAAAGAGAATAAACCTTCAGTGGCTTCCCTTCACTTAATGCTGTTTTTTTTTTTCACTGTGGCGAGCACAGCTTAATGTATAGATTTGCTGAATCACTATGTTGTACACCTGAGACTAATGTAACATTCTGTGTCAACTGCACTTCAGTTAAAAAAAAAAGAACTTTTAATGAAAAGAAACCTTTATTTGAAAAAGAACAGATATTTAGGCACCCCCCTGACCTGAATTTGACTATATCCCAGAAATCCTCACTAAAAGGGTCTGGAACTCTATATATTTTTAATTTTTTAGTAATTTTTCAAAGTAATCTCTACACCCAACATGGGGCTCAAACTCACAACCCTGAGATCAAGAGTCCCATGCTCTACCATCTGAGCCAGCCCCAGGCATCCCTGGAACTCTGTATTTTTAACATGCTCTTAGGTGAGTCTTCTAATCAGACAAATATAGAAGACTGCATTTGTGACCTACGGAAATAAATACAAACGCTGCTCCTGGACATTTACGAATTTCTATGACTCCTGTAGGCATTTGTGAGGCATGGTGCTGCGTTGTTCCAGTTGTAGGAACATACTGGATATCACCTAGGAGGGATTTGTTTTAATCGAGATAGAATTCACATACCATAAAATGCATCCTTTTAAGCAGTGTCATTCAGTGGCTTTTAGCATTTTAACAAAATCAAGCAACCGTCACCACTGTCTGATTCCAGAACATTTTATCATGCCCAAAAGGAAACCCCATGGCCATTAGCAGGCACACCCCGTTTCCTCCCAATCCCACCAGCCCTGGCAACCACTAGTTCTGCCTCTATGGATTTGCCTATTTCAAACATGTCATGTACATGGGATCATAATTTGTGGGTGGCCCTTTGTATCTGACTTCTTTCACTTCACATAATGTTTTCGAGGTTCATCTATGTTGTAGCATAGATCGGCACTTCATTCTTTTCCATGGCTGAACACTGTTCCATTGTATGGGCATGACACATTTGATTATCCAGTCTTCAGCTGATGCATGTAGGGGTTATTCACACTTTTTGGCTATTGTGAACAGGGTCTGGGGAGCTTTGAAAACTATGAAATTTCCAGGCCTCGCCTCAGACCAATGGGAAAAAAGTACCTGAAGGGTGGGGGATAGGTGGTGGCTGGACTTTTTTTTTTTTTTTAAAAAAGATTGAGCTCACCAGGTGAGCCTAATGAGAAGCCAGAGTTGAGAGTCAATATATAGATATCTCTAAGGGAGTGGTCTTAAAATGTAGTCCTTGAAGCTGCAGTATTGGCGCGGACTTGTCAGAAAGGCACATTTCCAAGGCCCACCCCACATTTAACCAATCCGAATATCTGGGGGACATGTGCAGCAAACTGTGCTTGTGCAAGCCCTCCAGGCAATTCTGATGCACGCTCGAGTTTGAGAATCACCGTGCCTCACGCTGTCACCTTCAAATCCCCCAAATACTGAATTTCAAAACATATCTGCAGACTTCCATTTCCAGAAAGATGGAGTAGATGGACTTTCCCCTATTCTCCCCACTAGGTACAGCTAAAACCTCTGGACATTACTTATAAAACAAACCCAAGAAGACACTGAAAAGTGGGAAGAAAAAGGCAGATGGAGGAGAAAACTCGGGATGCAAACAACTAAACGGTGCTGAATGCTCTCCACTTGCTGGAGAAGCTGGCAACCCCAAATGCCAAAAGGCACAGACAAAAATGCCCCACGCTCTCTCTGGCCAAAGACCAAGGAGAGAGGCAGCCTAGTATGATGGAGATCTTTTAGACAATAACCACTCTACTCCAGCCAAACCCCACAGAAAATACTGAGGCCTCAACCCAGCCATGCTAGTGAGGTCCAGGTGCAGAACCTATACTCCACCCTCAAAAGGCTGTACCAGAGCTGCCTTCTCCCCCTGCCAGGGTGGAATGGAAAAGGCCTAGTGAAGGGTCAGGACTTTACCCTTGTATAGTGGAATATGGGTCATCCCACACCACCCACAGTTCCCGGATATCAGCAAAGGCCATGTGAGGAGCAGCAACAAAGCATTCCAACCTCTCCCAGCCAAGCAGATATCAGTGGAGACTATATGAGGAGCCAGAACTACCATCCCAGCATAACACTAATGAAGAGGCACTCCAGGCAGAAACGTTGCTCCCTTTTACTTTCCCCCATTTATAATATAATCGTCTCAATAATTGACAACCAGTTCAAGGTAGTGTTTTAGTTCTTGCTTCAGTTGTCAAACATCGTTTAGAAAACTTGTCTCTTTTTGAGTTTTCTAAATTATGTTTTCTACACTCACTGAAACTGGGAAAATGATGGTACCAGTAGACTGTGATGAGTTCTGTATGTGTAATACCCAGAGAAGCCACTAAAAAGCTGTACAAAAGGATACACTAAAAAACACTATACCTACCTCAAAATAGTATTCTAAAAAAACATTCAAATAACCTACAGGAAGACAGGAACTGTAAAATGGAGAAAAGTATCAGGGACAGAAGAGCATTACATAATGATAAAAGAGCCAATCTGCTAAGAATCCTGAATGCGTATGCACCAAATGGCAGAGATGAGGAGTTTGTGAGGCAAAAATTGATAAAACTGAAATGAAAAATAGATCCGCAATTTTAGTTGAAACGTCAACACTTTTCTCTCAACAACTGATAGAACAACCAGGCAGAAAATCAGCTAAGATATAGAAGAACCAAATCATCTACCAAAAGGATCTAATCAACATTTGTAGAATATTCCATCCAACAACAGAAGAATAGAAGAATTCACATTCTTTCCAGGCCCCCGTGACACATAATACCAAGAGAGACCATACGCTGGGCCATGCAGCAAACCTCAACAAATTTAAAAGAATTGAAAGCACACAGTTTGGTCACATGGGATCAAATTAGAAATTAGGAAGAGAAAGCTAACAGAAACATTTAAAAACTCTTGGAAACTCCAGAACACACTTCTAAATAATCCAGAGATCAAAAGAAGAAGTTTCAAGGGAAATTAAAAAAATACATTGAACTGAATAAAAATTAAACTCTGACATATCATTTCTGAGACCTACCTAAAGCAATGTTAGAGGGTAAATTTATGACACCAAATGTTTACAATAGAAAAGAAAAGAATCAGGGATGCCTTGGTGGCTCATTCGGTTAAGCGTCTGACTCTTGATTTCAGCTCAGGTCAAGATCTCACAATTTCTGAGTTCGAGCCCCACGTTGGGCTCTGTGCTGACAGTGAGGAGCCTGCTTGAGATTCTCTCTCTCTCCTTTTCTCTCTCTCTCTCTGCTGCTTCCCCACTCTAAACAAACAACAAAGATTTTTTTTAAAAAAAGAAAAGAATCAAATCAATAATCTAAGCCCCAACTTCAAGAACTCAGAAAAAGAAGAGAAAAATAGATCCAAAGCCAGGAAAAGGATGAAAATAATAAAAATCAGAAATCAATAAATTGAAAATAGAAAAAATTACATGAAATCAATGAAACAAGAATCTGGCTGTGTGAAAAAGTATATAAAATTAAAGCTCTAGCAAGACTGAGAAAGAAAAGAAAGAGAGAAGACACAACCAACTAACATCAGGAGCAAAACAGGGGACATCACTACAGACTCCAAAGCCTATTGAAAGAATAATAAGAAAATACTACAAATAACTCTACACATGGAAATCTGAGAACTTAGATAAAATGGACCAATACCTTGAAAAGCACAAACTACCAAAACTCACCCAATATGAAATAAATGATTTGAATAGTACTACAACGATGAAGGAAATTGAATTTGTAAATTTAATTCTCCCCCAAAAAAAAATCTCCTGGCCCAGATGGTTTCATTAAAGAATCTTACCAAACATTTAACAGACAATTAACATTAATAATCCACCATATCTTCCAAAAGGGGGGAACACTTTTCAACTCATTTTATGAGGCCAGTTTTACTTTGATATCAAAACCAAGCAGACACTGAAAAAAAGTGACCAAAAGCTATAGACCAATATTCCTCATGAACTGAGATGCAAAGATAATCAAGAAAATATTAGCAAATAGAATCCGTCAATATAACAATCTACCACATAACTAAATGAGTTTTACTCCAGAGATGCAAGGCCGGTTCCATAGTTTAAAAAAAAAAAATGAATGAATATAATCCACAATAATAACTTGCTCAAGAAAATAGCATGATTTTTTAAAGTTTTTATTTATTTACTTTGAGAGAGAGAGACAGAGAACCAGAGGGGCAGGTGTAGAGAGAGGGGGAAAGAAGATTCAAAGCGGGTTCTGCACTGACAGCAGTGAGCCTGATGCAGGGCTCAACTCATGAACTGTGAGATCATGACCTGAGCGAAGTCGGATGCTTAACTGATTGAACTACCCAAATGCCCCCAACCACATGATTTAATTTTTTTTTTATTTTAAGTAAAGAGAGAGAGCTCAAACATGGGAGAGGGGCAGAGAAGCAGAGGAGAAGGGAGAGAGAGAGAGAGGGAAAGAGAGAGAGAGAGAGAGAGAGAGAGAGAATCCTAAGCAGGCTCCACGTTCAGTGAGGAGCCGGACACGGGGCTCAGTCCAATGACCCCAGGATCATGACCTGAGCCAAAATCAGGAGATGGACACTCAACTGACTGAGCTACCCAGGCGCCCCAAAAATCACATGATTATATCAATCCATGCAGATAAAATATTTGACAAAATCCAACATCTATTTATGAATTTTAAAACACTATTAAAGACAAGAATATACGGTAACTTCCTCAACTTGATAAAAAAAAATCTGTGAAAATCCTTCCTCTAACATCATGCTTCATGGGGAAAGAATGAATGTTTCCCCACTAAGACCGGGAACAAGGCAAAGATGTCTGCTCTTACCACTGCCATTCAATGCTGGAAGTTCTGTACAGTGCAGTAAGGCAGGTTCATGGGCCTCATCTCCAACTCTGGGTGTAGAATCTAGGAGTTTGCATTCAACAAGTTCCCCAGAAGATTCAGGCACTGAGAGGACTACACATGAGAACCTATAGTTAGGGTTAATGTGTTCAGCCAAAGGCTAGGGCTTGTAAAAAATCACAAATGTCCAACCTTGTTGTGTCTTGCAGTTTTCTTTCTAATTCAGTATTTCAACCTTGGCTACATGTTACAATCATCTTAGGAACTTAAAAAAAATCTTCCTGCTGGGAGCACACACCAGAACAATTAAAAGCAAATATCTGGGGGAGGGAAGCCCAGGGTATCAGTATTTTTAAAGGTTCCCTAAACAATCCCACTGTGCAGCCATGACTGGGAAACAGTGAAAACAGGAAAGGCAATGACCTGGTCAGGATGTAGTCTAACATGGGAGAGAGCAGAAAGAAGCAAAGTGATCAGGCCAGGGTGGTACTTCTTGGTCCTTGCTAGGTTTCTAATCACGGCGGTGGAGATGGACTAGGAAGGGCTGCTGCTACCTCGAACCGTGGACCTGCAGTCACTTGCTCCACTAGAATGTGAACTCCGTGGAGGCAGGGACTATCTATCCTATTCTCGGCGGTATCCCAGCACCCAGAGCTAATTAAGTATTTGCAGCATCAACTAAAGCATGAGTCTTGTTTTAGGACCATCTGCCTCAGAATCACCTAGGGCAGTCATTGAAACAACAGATGTCCTTCATTGTTGCACGACTGCTCTTTCTATTTTGTGTGGAATACTTCTACTAATGCTCCCTTTTCTTTTCTTTTCTTTTTTTTAACGTTTTTATTTATTTTTGAGAGACATAGAGACAGAGTGTAAGCAGGGGAAGGGCAGAGAGAGAGGGAGATACAGAATCTGAAGCAGGCTCCAGACTCTGAGTCATCAGCACAAAGCCCGACACAGAGCTCGAACTCACAGACCGTGAGATCATGACCTGAGTTGAAGTCAGCCACTCAACCGACTGAGCCACCCAGGGGCCCCTCCCTTGTCTTTTCATTAGGCCAGGCTTCATAGCAGCCTCCAAAGTATTCCATTAGAAGACTCTTTCAAGGTCGTTAGCAGAATGAAAACATTCATTCATTCACCAAATATTTATGGGTGAATGAGCACTGGACTCTGGAGGGAACAGCTTTCTAGTAGGGAATATTATACAATAAACATATGAGTACTCTAGTAAACATATAACTATAAATCACGAGAAGCTCCATGAAAGAAAAGAACATGATGTGCTCTGTGAATGAATAACAGGAGAATCGGACAGACTGGAGAATCAGAAAAGGCCTTTCTGAGGAGCACTATTCTAGCAGATTTGTAGGATGTGTGGATTAGTTAGTAGAAGGACAGAGATGAGCTCTCTGGGCAGAAGAAATGGCCTGAGTGATTGTCCAGAATCAGGAAAGAACTTGGTGCTTTTGAACTGAAAGAAAGCCTGGGTGGCCAGAACACGGTAGTAAGTGACAGAGTGGCTGATGAGGAAGGCAGGAACAGCTCATGCAGGGATTTGTCAGAGAGAAGAAAGAGCTTGGATTTCTTCCTGGATATGGCAAGAAGCCACTGGAAGTTTTGAGCAGAGGAATGGTATGATCCGGTTGACCCAGCTGCTGTGTAGACCAAGGATTGTAGCAGGGCACCATTGGAAGCAGGGAATCCACATGGGAGGATCCCAGAATACTCAGGGTGGAGTAGTGGAGGCAGGGAGAAGTAGATGCTTGGGACGTTTTTTGCTGGAGAAATTAGTCTTTTTCCCCGTTCTCGCCATCTCTGTATCTGCAAGCGAGGAATCACATAAAGCTCTGTGTTAGAACATAGGGACACATACATGTAAGACTAGAAATACTCTAGGAGGGGGAATTGTCTCCGATGCACAAGAATAGGGTGGTGACAGCCTTGCTTCAACCATTTCAGTTGGAAAGAAAAGCATCTCAGGAGAGATCAGTGACCAACAGATTCTTTCAAAATGCAATTGGGCCATTGGTTCATGAATTTGTTTCATTGAGGTACAATTTAATTTCGTTAAAAGCACAGATCTTGCATGTCCAGTTTTATGATCTTTGCAAGATGTACACAGCCATGTTACTATTACCCAAGTAATCCCAGAGAGGGCCCCTGTGCCCTTTTCTACTCAATGCCTACCCTCTCATAGGTACCCACTATTCCAAATTATATCACCATCAGTTATTTTTGCGTGTTCTTTAGCTTTCTATAAATGGAATCATACTGTATACATTCCTTTGTGCCTGGCTTTTTTCACTCATCATAATGTCGTTGAGATTGTGTTGTGTGTATCAGCAGACCATGACTTGCCACTGCTGAGTAGCCTTCCATCACATGAATACATCCCAAATTGTTTCTCCATCCTTCTGTTTATGGACATTTGAATAGTTTCCCAGTGGCTAACAGTTAGTCTGAAATTCATTAAAGTTTCGTTACAGAGTAAGATACAGCTTCAATTCATTTTTCATATGTTTACCTCACCATTTTCTACCTCAAAGTATTTACTCTTCTATTCATCAGCTCCCTCCCTTACCATCTTCTAATCTTGTTGACAAGAATACTCTTCTGTTCTCATTTTAGTTCCGGTTACACTTTTTTCCAGGAATCCATGGATTCTCACTCCAGTTGTGTCTATCCCTAGAAAATAGATGAGAAAAAGTCAGCTAGATTCTTATTTAGAATACCTTTTCTCGCAGGGAGAAGATTCACAGATGTGATAGTAATCCAGGTAGGTGAAGAGGGCGATGTCCCATTTGCTATTTTAATCTCATATTGAGGATAGGTGTTTCTCAGAACTGGAAAAATGAATTTTTTAAAAAGAAAAAACCTTACACTTTCCAAAACAAAAGGAACTAATGAGAAAAGTGGTGTTGTCTTGCATTTTTGAAACTCTCTTTAATGCTGGTATAATAAAAGATGGCTAGATTCTCAGACTGGCTTCTGTCTTCAATCAGTTGCAATAGGCTCTTTTGGTTACAGAATATAAAGATATCAGGACTTATATAGATATGTAGTTGGAAAAAAGATCAGTATTTTAATAACTTTTTCAGATAACTATGGATATTTTCCTTTGATACTACACCGTGTATTCTGCTAGCTCTGGGAACTTTGGAAGATAAGAGGTTGGAGTAATCCAGTTTTGAAGGTATTGAAGGAGCTATACACTTTCCCATAGATGCTGTAGGTGGTCCCAGCTTCAATCACGGGCAGGATTTCTCAACCGTGGCTCTACCGACATTTTGCAGGGGATCATTCTTTGTTGTATGTTAGAGTGGGGGAGCATGCTGTGCATAGTAGGATGTTTAGCAGCATCCCTGGCCTCTACCCACTAAATGTCAGTAACACTTCCCCCACAGTAGTGACAATCAAAGATGTCTTCAGACATTGACATTGCCAAATTATCACCTGGTGAGGCAATGCCACCCCCGCATTGAGAACCACAGAACAGGCACCCCAGAAAGACCCTTTAGGCTGGACTAAACAACCCAAGATGAAAGTTATGTTAGGAACTTTGCTTCGATAACTTTACTTAAATTTCTGTGTTGGAAATATAATTGAAAGCAGTTATCATTACTAAGTGTCATTAGGCACTTTGCAAACATTAACTAATTTACCCCTCACATCAACACTATGAGGTAAATATTAATATTCCCGTTTTACAGATGAGGTCATCAAAACTCAGAAAGATCATCATATGCCCAAGAAAGGGGAAGAACTGGCATTAGTATCTGTGTCTAAATTGATTGCTATGCTTATGCTCTGAACCACCATAGTGCTAGTTTTGTTAGAAATGTAATTTCCTCTGCAGGATGTTAATATCTGGCACACATTGTATAATTCTGTCTAATGACCTTATTGAGATAACAGAGTTGTGCATGATTTTAGATGGGAAATAGAATCAGGGATGACTTCTTGACCTAGTACCTGGAATGGCTTTGGGATAAACTTAATTGAAGCATTACTTTGATGGATTGCAGAGACTTCTGGGGTAAGATCAAAGAGACATAAGTATAAGGCCTTCAGGGACCAAATTACCCATCTCATTGGTTCTAGAAGCCATGGCAATAATTAATCAAGCAGTCTTGTGAAGGTGCTGGCAGGACTTTTCTGATACCTCTGATTATCTCCCCCAAGGGAGGAAAATACCACCTCTGATTGACCCCAGGCCTGACTGTTAAGCTTTTTGCTTTAGCTGAGGAGAAAAACGTTTGGGGGAATGGTAGCCGTGCACTCTAACCTCTAGGGCAGTGTTCTTCCAACTGCCCATCACAATGCTTTCGGGGTCATAAAATCAGTTTATTGGATTATGAGCAGCATTTAAGAACAAATAGAGAAGACCAGAGCAGAAAGCATCCCAGCAACCCCCACCCCCAACATTAGGGGCAGGACTGGCTACAGAATATGGAAAATGTGGGGCTCCTCATTAAAAAGCAGGACAAAGGTGTTATTAAAGGCATGTAAATATAAAGGTATTCCCTTTCTTCTGCAGTCTCTATTTTGACCTATCACAGTATTTTTATATGCTATTTATCTATTTGTTATCATCCCAAGTAAATAAAAAATTTAGTTATTAACATGAATTTTACCACACCTTTTTATGTTTTGCAGTGCCAGTTTAAAATGCAAATGTCGGGGCACCTGGGTGGCTCAGTCGGTTAAGCAGCCGACTTCGGCTCAGGTCACGATCTCACGGTCTGTGAGTTCGAGCCCCGCGTCGGGCTCTGTGCTGACGGCTCAGAGCCTGGAGCCTGCTTCTTCAGATTCTGTGTCTCCCTCTCTCTCTGCCCTTCCCCTGCTCACGCTCTGTCTCTATGTCTCTTAAAAATAAATAAACGTTAAAAAAAATTTAAAATGCAAATGTCAATAAATAAATAATTAAATAAATAAAATGCAAATGTAACAGCTGGGTGGCTCAGCTGGTTAAGCGTCTGACTCTTGATTTGGGCTCAAGTCATGATCCCCGAGTCATGGGATGGAGCCACACCCCAGGTACTGCACTGAGCATGAAGCTCGCTTAAGAGTCTCTCTCTCTCAGGGCACCTAGATGGCTCAGGCGGTTAAACATCTAATTTCAACTCAGGTCACTATCTTGTGGTTAGGGAGCTCGAGCCCCACATCAGGCACTCTGCTGTCAGTGTAGAGCCAGCTTTGGATCCTCTGTCCCCTCTTTCTCTGCCGCTCTCTTTCTCACAAAAATAAATAAACATTAACAAAAAGATACTCTCTCTCCCTCTGCCCCTTCCCTCCCACTTGCTCACATGTTCTTTTGCTCTAAAATAAAAAATAAAATAAAATAAAATGCAAATACAAGAACATTTAACCAACGTGCAGAATCACCAAAATTACACAATTCATATTTTAAATACTTAGTATTTAGTTCTTACCAGAATAGTGAACATACTGCACAAACTAATTCAGCTGTTTTGATTTCATTTCATTTTCTAAATTTTTGTGTATCGTTTTTTTTAATGTTTATTGGTATATAATTGACATATAACATATTAGTTTTGGTTGTACAGCACTGTGGCATGCTATTCTCATCACAATGAAAAAAAATGTTATTTTCTTTCTCGATACATGTCCATTCCACCAACAGTCTTTACCTTCAGCTTACCGATGAGTAAGGACAGATGAAAGGGAAAAGGTTAGTTTATCTTTGCCTTTTGTGTCATTATTTCCAGCATAAATGGTTAGCTTATACAGGAAAGTAACCCACTGGGATATGCTGGGGTTCCTTGGTCCTCATGTTTCTCAGAATTCCACTGAATTCTTTCTGTGCCGGAAATGAGCTCTGGTTCGAAAGGAAAGCGTGGCCTCTGGTTTGTCTCCATCACCTTACTCGGTTGTAGATGCAACACCCTGACTTTGTCCTGGCCTGGAGTCTTGCTGAACACCCCTGCACTGTGCGCCCACCAGAGTTCTGTGCTCGTGGGGGTATGCAAATGAGCAGCAAGAAATGGCAGCAGACACGCATGTTGCCCGAATCTCATCTGCTCATGGGCATGCTTCGCTGTTCCACCCGACTTCACTTGAAAAACACAAGTTCAAAAATAAAATCATAAAGAATTTCAAGACTGCAACAGCCCCACGTGTGGGGCCACCTCTGAGCACGGACCTCGAGTGCTACGTTACAAGCCACATGCCTGGGAACCAGCCCTGATTATAAGGTATTGTGTATGAATGCTTTGTTTTAGGGGTGTGTGTGTGTGTGTGTGTGTGTGTGTGAGAGAGAGAGAGAGAGAGAGAGAGTGTGTGTGGAATGTGCGTACTGGGATTGTCACCAAAGTCCGCGAGCTCCTGCTTCTGCCCTTCCCCTCCCCTACTAGGAGTTGGAGCTTTTTCTGGAAATAGTAAAGGGATTTTAGTTAGAACAGGATGAAGCCAGCTCTTCAGTGTGATGCAAGTTCTCTCTGTATCCTCCTTTAACCCCTGCATCTCATGTTGCTGTTACGACAAGACAGACCAGGGTCGCCTCCTGTGATGAGCAGGCACCCTCGACCTCACCCAAAGAGGAAACCAGAGTGGGTCAAAGAGAAAAAGGCAGGCCTACCTCTAGCCTAAATTCCTTTAAGCTCAAGGACAAGAGGTGTCCTTTCATGTCACTTATACTGTGGGCCAGTTTACCAGGAAATGTAACTACTTAGAGACTCAGTACTACGTTGGCTCTTTCCTGGGGCATCTTTGGGATTATATCCTCCCCTTGGGAAGCTGTGGGGTTGGCCAGCAAGACAGACTTCAAGGATCCAGAGAACTTTAGCTATACTTGTCTTTTTCACTGTTCACATAATAGACCTTGACATTAGCTTTATGTTTTGCATTGTGAAAGTTTTACAACTTCTGTAGCGATCTGAGAAGACACAGAAAATTATAAAGAAGAAAGTGAAAATTGCTTACTGTCATCATAACCACAATGAACATATCTTGTGTGTTTTCTACCATTCATTTTTTCTTTTTTCTTTTTTTTCAAGTGTATTTATTTAAGTATCCTCTACACCCGGTTTGGGGCTGGAACTCATGACCTGGAGATCAACAGCTGCATGCTTTTCCAATTGAGCCACCCAAGTACTCCTGCTGTTCATTTTTCTATGTGTATGCACTACAATTAAAGACAATGGTACACTGAAACTAACATAATGTTATGTCGATTATACCTCCAAAAAAGACAATGGATCCTCTTGTGTATAGAGGTTGAAATCTGGGATTCCACTTAATATTATATGAGATTCAGTTTGTCTCTCCCTTAGACAATGCCACACATGCACAGATAGAATCTCTTTCTCTCTCATACTGTTGTCTATATATTATTTCTTTAGATGAATTAATATCATTGGTTCAGCAAAAGTTAAAGTAATTTTTAGTTGTGACTTGTAATTAGGAAACATTTTTCCACCTGCTAATTTCCCTGTCCAAATTTCATCTTTGCTCTTGTAATTTGCACTCTCTGCTGTGAGATAATGGAGAAAGGGAGAAGATTTTCCCTTGGAGCTAGAACCAGATTTCTACACCGAGTTCAACTTTTCTCAAAAAATATGTCCCTTTATTACAGCTTTATAAATATCAAAACTTTGAATGCAATATCCATTAAATCTGTTGATCAAAAATAAAATATTAATTATGTACGTCTTTTTTTTCTAAGTAGCTTGGCAGCTCTTTGTCCTTTCTCACTTTTAAAACCTGACTTAGGGGCACCTGAGTGGCTCAGTCAGTTGGGCGTCCGATTCTTGATTTCGGCTCAGGTCATATCTCACAGTTCATGAGTTCAAGGCCCGCGTTGAGCTCTGCAGTGTGTCACCTCAGAGCCTGCTTGGAAGTCTCTCCCTCTCTCTCTGCCTCAACCCCATGCTCTCTCTCTCTCTCTCTCTCTCAAAATAAGCTTTAAAAAATGTTTAAATAAATAAATAAATAAATAAAAATAAAACCTGACCTAGGCTGTAAGAATTTCTCTTGTCCTCATGCTACCTGCACTTGCCTTGGCCTCTAAACTCTAAACTTTGGCTGCACCATTTGGTTCTCTGGCTTTAGCTGTACACCCCAATCGGGAAGGCAAAGACAGTGTTTTATTGATAAATCTAGAACCGTGGTTTTAAATATCTTTTAAATAGCTGGGGCACCTGGGTGGTTAAGTCAGTTAAGCATCCTACTCTTGGTTTTGGCTCAGGTCATGATCTCATGGTTTGTGAGTTTGAGCCCCTTCTCAGGCTCTGTGCTGCCAGCATGGGGCCTGCTTGGGATCCTCTCTCTCCCTCCCTTTCTGCCCCTCCCCTGCCCACATTCTCTCTCTTTCTCAAAATAAATAAATTTAAAAAAATTTAATAACTGAATTATAATAGGAATTATAAAAAGCAAATATGTGTTTCACCAGAACATAACTTTTTAAACACATTTATGTACAAGAAAAACCGAGGTTTCAAAATAAATACAACAGAGTTCCTTCCCACTGTTACAGACTTTGGCTGATCCCACGGTTCTTGAACCGAACGAATTTCCTCCCCTCATCCTCCTCTTCCTCCCACTTCTAAGGAGTACTACCCAGTTTCCTCATTCAAGTCAACACTAGTCAAAGAGAGGTGGGATGGCCGGGCCCCGGTATATCCCATTATGTCCAAACAAGGAAAGAGCATTTGAAGAGAATTTCTAAGGAAATTCCTCTACCCCTATTGTGGTCATAAGTATGTTCTAGAATAGATGAGAAATGATGGTGGCCACTATCCAAAGATCTTATAACTCTAGTTATCTGGAGTTTGCAGACTATGACAATCATATAATATCCAACTCTGGAAATCATCCCATCCTGCTGTTCATTTTGAAGGCACAGAAATAGATTCAGAAAGCAAAGGAAATTGAAAGTCGCCTATCTAGTTAGTGGCAGATCTGAGCTTACAAGGCCAGGTTACCTGATTCTGAGTTCAGCACTTGCAACTTTACCAAATTATCTTACCCTCACCTAAGGACTATGTTATTTTATTTTATTTTACTTTACTTTATTTTAGGATTTTTAGGCTCTGATGAGCAGCAATGTGCTGAATGGCAGAGGAATTGGTGATGTATGTAAATTGGTGGGGCCCTTGTTAAAAGGGAAATGCATTTATTTGCTCATTCAATTCCACGAATATTTACTATCAGCCTGGCATGCATAAGCAGTATGCTGCACACTATGGGGGTTCAGACTTTCATGCAGCTCATAGCATATTAGGGAGGTCATAAGAGAAAAACCGCTTTGTAAGAAAGTGTCAGTGTCATGAAGGCAGAAGAGATACAACCATGTAGGAGTTATGGGGAAAGACAGTTTGATGCTTTCTAATAGGGATCTGGAATGAGGGGGTGATGGAGAAATGACAGGTGAACTTGGCTTTTAAAGAAAAATAGTTTAGGGTTTCTTGAAATGGAGATTCTTGAATGCAAGAAGAAAATTCAATCCTATATATGGCTAAAGATCTAAAGCCTTAACTCTTAAACATTTGCTGTATAAGCCCTTTGACTAGGTTGGGACTGAGGGATGGGAAATAGCATAGGGCCTTTAATGCCGTGCTAAATGATTTGGATTTATTCTGTAGGCAACTGGTAGCCATGGAAAGTTTTAAAGAGTGTGGTCTGATGAGCACTGTGCTCTCATCCCAAAAGCGCTAAGCACTTAGAACAGTAGGTCCTGAGAGCAGATCAAAGACGACAGTGCAAAGGCCAGGGTTCCATCAGAAGCTCTGGTAGCTGGGAATTATTCTGCAGCTTTAATTGCTCAGAGCCTTTTGCTAAGCTCCACTCTGTTACACTTGGCTGGTCAAGTTAAGAGCTGTCAAATCTATTCCCTGAGCTATAGAGTGAACCAGGATTTTCTCAGAAGTCAGGTTTTATTCAAAGAATTTTATTATAGGCTTTCTTGGAGAAAGGTTTTACATCCTTTTTTAAATTACAAAAAAAAAGATAATGTCATTTTCTGATTCCAAAGTTTCTAACATTATGGAACTATGCAAGTATAGAAAGTGAAAGTGTCCCATCGTCCCAGCCCTCGAGAGATAACAACTGTTAAGTCAGTATCTAGTCCTCCAAACATTTTCTTCTTGTATGTATAATAGGATTAATTAAGAAAAAAACATTTCTAAACAAACTATTCATGCAATTTTTAAACTTTCTCTCTTCACTGATCTATATATCATGGACATTTTTCCATATCATGTAGATCTATCTAATTTTTAAAAAAATAAGTCACCATTGTATATTTTCTCAGTTCTTGTATGAATAGACATTTAGGTTGTTTCTGTTTTCCTATTACAAACAATGTGGCAATAAACATCCTTGTGTATAAATCTTTGCAAATTTGTGGAATATTTCTTCTTATCACATTTGTGATACGTTTTTAACACTGGAAATGTTGATTCATTGTGTCTGAAAAGTTATCTTTTTTTTTCTTTTGAGAGAGAGAGAGCACGAGCCAGAGAGGGACAGAGAGAGGGAGACATAGAATCTGAAGCCAGGCTCCAGGCTCTGAGCTGTCAGCACAGAACTCAACGCGGGGCCTGAACCTACAAACCGTGAGATCATAACCTGAGCCGAAGTTGGATGTTCAACCGACTGAGCCACCCAAGCGACCCTGAAAACTTATCTTTTAATAAGTGCTATCTAACTGCCCTCTGAAAATGTTATACCAATTCTCATTTTCAGTCAGACGCTGCTGGTTTGTCCACATCCTCTTCAATACTATCAAAGTTTTAAACATTTCCTACTATAATGGACAAAAAAAGATATCTTATTGTTCCAATACTCAATATATGTTAAAAACCCCTATTTTGGGTGAATTAGGAAACATCACTATTTAGGGTGTTAACTGGTCCTATTGTTCTTCCATATAACCTGCAAACATCTTCGGAACGTTATTAGGGCCATTTCTCAGGGCCTGGCATGTCAGATGTCCACTCTGGGAACATGCTCTAAGACATATGTTTGGTAAATATTACTTCATAGAGTTTGTAGATAGGAAATATAGATTGAAATGGATAATAGGGTGTGTCTCAGGGTGCACACTAGCCTAATTCAAGGAAATAGCCGAATCACCCATCAAAAGGCACAGATGAAGAAAATCTTGATCAGGTAACAACAACCTAGAGAGCTTAATGGGTCTGCCTTGGGTCTGCCACTTAGCCGTTTGTCTCATTTCATTTACACCATGTACAAATCACATTTTCCAAATGGTGACAACAGCATCGCTAACACTGCGGCTCCAGGAGTAGAATCGCTTTGCCAGATGATTTAGCATTGTTGGCTCAAACCCAAGAACAGATGATGGCATAATTTCCAGTCAGGAAAAACAACAACTGTAACAAAACCATTAAAGCTCAACATTTGAGTACTTGGCTCTCTAGACAGTATAACCAACAAACTAACTTGGCATATAATAAGCATAAGTAGTATCTGCTTAAGAGAAGTCTAGTGCTCACCCAGCTGTTGTTAGTCTAACTGGCCCTCTTCTTCGAAAGGAGGGCACTGGAGAATTCCAGTTCCCCACACCACTTGGTTATTGGGAGGGGCCAGGGGACTCAGTCTGGCCAATGAATTGTGAGATGAAGTGACGTATTTCATGACCAGGGCACTGAATTGCCTGTGTGACTCCCTGTGCTTTCTCTTCGCCCTCCCATAGTGATTGTGGAAGCATATGTGGAGATGTGGGTACCACAAAATGAGAGCAGCACTGAATCACTACATGGAGGAAAGCTGCCCCCACGTGTCACCGGGCTAAATTAGTCAGCCACTGACATTTTGGCGTTGTTACTACAGCATGATTAATACGTCATCCATCGGCCAAAATGAATCTACTAAATAGCCTAGCAGGTAGAGACCCAGAAGGGTCAAGTAAGGATCGTTCATGAATACTTCTTATGTGCCCCGTGAGAGTGTGTGGTGAATGCATGATGCAAAATGTCTGAAACATATTCAGACCCCGCTGTCTCTGTTGTCTTTGATTCCCTGCTTCCCACATGGGTTCTTATGACACTTTCACCTTCTCACTCCCAACCCTTTGGCTGGAATGAGATACTAGCAGTTCTGTGAACAGGTCCGGATCTCTCTCCAGGCTAGCTCTTACTCATCCCTCATGCCTCAGGATTATGACACCACTTCTTGAATCCCTCCCTGCTGCCTTGGGTCTGGGTTAGGTGTCTCTCTTCTGGGATCCTGCTGCTCACTTAGCATGCTGCTATACGATTGCCTTTTCATTCACCTCTACCAGATAGCAAAGGACTATCTTGTTCACCTCATCAAGATCCTGGCACAGAGTAGGCCTGTAATACATTTTGAGTGAACCAAACACAATATTTCATCATAATATGACAATTTGTGAATGAATGAGCTTGCTAGGCTCATGGGGGCACCAATGGACAGACCTGACCAGAGTTGAAGAGGCATGTTAAGCATTACAGGGAAATAAGGGCGTGGGAGCAGCTGGGATAACGCCTGATAGGGGAGGGTCTTGATGGCTAACAGAGAAGTTTAGACTTTCTGCTACTGGAAATCCAGGAAGCACTTAAAAGTTTAGCCCAGGCGAGTGAGTGTCACATGTGATGTTGAAGGATCATTATTCTGGCATCCAGTACTTGGTATTGACTGAAGGTGGGAGTCATTGTGGTTATCCAGGTCAGCTGGTGACCATTCAGGCAGGAGAAAATGAGAGCCTGAGCTAGCTTGGCAGTGGTGGGGCTGGAGAAGAATAGATGGTGATAGAACTTTTTAAGTTATCATGCACAGGAATCCGGGAAAACCACCTCACAGTGCCTTCTCTGATCATTGCAGTCTATGTTTCAAATCCAGTCAAGCAAGTTAAAATGCACATCAAGATAGCTTTAGTGGGAAAAGGAGTCACAGAGAAGGGTGACTGAGTGGCTGCCAGGGAAGCTAGTCTCTCACCACTTTCCAGTCTCAGTTTATAAGCCTCAGGTAATTTTTATTTTTCTACATCAGGGACTTATTCTCTTTCCCACCATGCCCCTTACATATGCTCCAACATGTGGGGCTCCCAAAACCATCTCCCCAACTGGCCTTAAGGTAGGGATGATTTTGCTGACTTGATCCAACCCAAGTCATGTGTGCGTGTGTGTGTGTGTGTGTGTATGTGTGTGAGAGCTCTCTCACAGCAAAAGTATTTAGAAATGCAAGGATTTGGGGTCTTTCATTTAATAGATCTTCTTTTTTTAATATTTATTTTTGAGAGAGAGAGAGAGAGCAAGTGAGGGGGCAGAGAGAGAGGGGGACAGAGGATCTGAAGCGGGCTCTGCACTGACAGCAGCAAGCCCAATGTGGGGCTCGAACTCACAAACTATGAGATCATGACCTGAGCCAAAGTCGGATGCTTAATCGACTGACTCACCCAAGTGCCCCCATTTATAAATCTTCTGAGCTGAATTGTTGCTCAATACACACTCATATATGTGTACACATGCATACATACACACGCATGCACATATACATGCGCACTCCCAAATAAGAAGAGTGGATGAATTTAATGAGTTAGCTCAAATTAGAGAAGTTTGCCATACAATATATAAATAGAGGAATTTTGGTTTCTCTGCATAAATTAATGACAGGGGGGTCCTAAAGCCATTTAAAATAAGCTAAGAAGAGGTATCCAGAATGAACATATAAACATTAATAGGAATATAAAACAGCATAGTCAACTGATATGCAGACATAATTTTCTCAGTCAGTATTGCATGGAACTCATTAGGGTGCAGAATTTAAGAGAACAGAACACAGTCAGTCAGATCTGGTCCCCGCCACCACTCACTAGCGGTGTGTACTTTAACCAATATGCACCCGTTTCCTTGGATGCCAAATGGTGTAAAAATAATATTAGTTCCATAGGTTTTTGATGAAGATTGATATTGTAGATACGAATAGGCTGACATACAATAATACTTATTACATACGAGCTATTGGGGTGCCTGGGTGGCTCAGTCAGTTGAGCGTCCAACTCCTGATCCCAGGTCAGATTTTGATCTCAGGGCAGTGATCTCAGGGTTGTGAGTTCAGGCCTGTGTTGGGCTCTGTGCTGGGAATGAAACCTACTTAAAAAACTACAAGGGCATCTGGGTGGCTCTGTCGGTTAAGGATCTGACTTCAGCTCAGGTCATGATATGACAGTTTGTGAGTTTGGGCCCCACATCAGGCTCTGCACTGATAGCTTGGACCCTGGAGACTGCACTCACCTGTGTCTGGGGATTTTTATAATAATTGATTCATATTGGCTGACTGTCTGTCATAACCTAGTGTACTTTGAAAAAGCTATCCATTATTATTAACGAGAGTCTGGAATGTGAAATTATGTTCAAAAAGGCCTTTATCTCTCAATTTTCCTAGTTCAAGACTTGGAATACATGAAGGGCTGCCATTCAAAGAGTCATTCACTTTTATTCGAGTGTAGTCTTAAGAGTATGGACTCTGAAATCAAACTACCTGGACTCCAATACCAGAGGTACCATTTGATAGCTATGTTGTCTTAGCCAATTTATTTAACCTGTCTGTACCTTGAATTTCTCACTTGTAAAATGGCCACAATAATAGTACCTCCCCCAAAGGATTGTTGTAAGGATTAAATGAGATATTCCCCATGCTACTTTGTATTATTATCTTTCTGTTTATATGTACTGCCAGGACCTGTGTTCTAGTAATCTTTGGAGACAATGCCCAATAGACATTTCTTATTGATTATGAGGAAACCTGAAGTAATATTTTTCCTTAATACATCGATACTGAGGAGCAGCTGGGTGGCTCAGTCGGTTAAGCATCCGACTCTTGATTTAGGTTCAGGTCATGATCCCAGGGTCATGTGATCGAGCCCTGAGTTGGGCTTCATGCTGAGCGTGGAACCTGCTTGGGCTCTCTCTTTCTCTCCCTCTGCCTCTTTCCCCCACTTGCACTTTCGCTCTCTCTCTCTCTAAAAATAAAATTAAAAAATACATTGATATTGAAAAATAGATCTCTGCAACTGACATAAGGTAGGTTTTAGTTGACACTTTCTATTTAAACTGAAAGTAGGTCAATGAAATGGGTCACCTGCCACCATCACTTTATAAAACAAAACAAGACGTTTCTCCTACAGTAATGACTGTCTTCACTACAACTTAGAACTCAATGTATAGCATGAAGTTTGGTTTTGTTTTGAAGCAATTCCTAAAGGTCAAAGTGTTCTTAGCAAAGTAAAGGATTTCTGCTGTGATTTTGGTAATCTAGGACTTTTAGTTTTGCTTCCTAAAGAAAGTGTGTTGCTCTGGAGAGCATGTAATTGGCTACAGATGGATCTATCCTGATTTGTTGCCTAGTGACGGCCAAAGGAAGTCACCCTATGGTGAACCGCAAGTCTGTTTGCCATTACAACTTCACACAAAATGGCCTCATAGCAATGTTTGGTGAAAGCAGTGCATCGCTCATTTGATCTCAAAATGGTTACCTTGGGGAGGTCTTACATTCTGAACCCCTGGTTTGCTCTGGGGTGCCCTAGGACCACCGATGAGACTTGAGATGACATAGGAAAGAGTCCAGTGGCTCCAGTGAAGCTCTCTAGTTACTCAGCATCAGCCCCTACAAATCTAGGTCTTTCAGAAACTCCAGGGGATTGATGATTCTGTACACTCCCTCAAGATTACCTAACTGCCTCAGGGGTCTGGCCCCAATTAGAATGTACTCTTTAATCAACTCTTATCCTTCTGGCTCTTTGACTCCCTTCCTCTCCACATATGTAGTAGTAGTTTCCTAGGGCTTCTGTAACAAGCACCACAAACTGGGTGGCTTAAAATAACAGGAATTTATTGCCTCACAGTTCTGGAAACTAGAAGTCTGAAATTAAAGTGTGAGCCGGGTCATGCTCCTTCTGAAACCTCTATGGGATTCCTTCCTTGCCTCTTACTAGCTTCCAATGGATTGCCAGCAATCTTCGGTTTTCCTTGGGTTATAGGTGAATCTCTTTAATCCTCTGTCACATGGCATTCTTCCTGTGTCTTTATATTGTCTTCTCTCTATACATGTCTGTCTCTGTGTCAAATTTCCCCATTTTATAAGCACATATAAAGTCACATTGGATTAAAGTCTACACTAATGACTTTGTTTTAACTGAATTATCTCTGTAAAGACCCTATTTCCAAATAAGGTCACATTCTGAGGTACTGGAGATTAGGACTTCAACATCTGTTTTTTGGAGGGAACACAATTCAGCCCATAACATACCATTTGTTGTTGTTTTGGTTTGGTTGTTTGATCCTACCAGATTTCAGTCCTCTGGTTCTTCCATGTTCTCCTACTTAGTCAACCCCTTTCTGTCATTGATTATTTCCCAATCCAGACTAGACCGGTGGTACATCATGTGATGACTCCCTGTCTTATCCCCCTTATAGTTCCATTCCATTTCTCCAGAACTCCGATCCTGGATCGATCCAACTACATCTGCCTTATTTCTGCCTCCTTATCTAGAGCTGCTGAATACTGCAAGAGAAAATCCTGTAACCATATGCATGGGTGGACTACAAATTTATGATCTCAAACAAACCTCAGCCCAGCCAGTCCTTGATGCCATCTAGAAATCCTCTGTGTTCTAAGCCAGAAGACTCAGTCTCTAACTGTAGGTTCTGTCAGAGTTCTCTAGAGAAATGGAGTCAATAGGATATATCTTGATCTATCTATCTATCTATCTATCTATCTATCTATCTATCATGTATGTATCCATCTATCGTGAAAGAGATATTATAAGGAATTGACTCACATGGTTGTGGGGCTTACAAGCTTGAATTTGACAGGATCAGCCAGCAGACTGGAGACCCAGGGAAATTTGATGTTGCAACTTGAGTTCGAAGGCAGTCTGTGGGCAGAATTCCTTCTTCCTCCAGGGACCTCAGTCTTTCCCTCTTAGGGCCTTCAACTGATGAGGCCCACCCATATTATGCAAAGTAATCTCCTTTACTGAAAGTCTACTGATTTAAATGTTAATTTCATCTGAAAAAAAGTCTTCACAGCAATATTTAGACTAGTGCTTGACCAAATATCAAACTGTCTCCTAGCCAAGTTGAAACATAAAATTAGCCATCATATTTTTCCATGCCCCATAGTTCAAATAGTTCTCTATTTGAAACCTTCTCCACTTTTAACCCTCAGTTGTAATAAAAGGACTTTGCTTCCCACTCTTCAGAGAAAATGGACATTGTTGGGCAGGAAGCCCCTCAGCTCTCTACCTTCCCACCACTAAAAACTCACCCATTTCGGCAGCCATCCTTGCCTCCTCTCTTCTTGTCATGTTGGAAGAGAAGATGCTCCATCTGAGCCCAGTCTGTCCATCTGTGCTCTGGGTCTTGATTACCACTGCACTTTCAGGACCTGTATAGTGCAGGGAATATGGCAGTCCCCCTTAAGCACTTGCTGACTGACTGAATCCTCTATTGATCCCTCTCCTCTCTTTCTACCCTTTTCCCCTCTATTTTCTTTTTTTTTTAATTTTTTAATTTTATTTTTTTTAAGTAAGCTCTTTGCCCAACATGGAGCTTAAACTCATGACCCTGAGATCAAGAGTCACATGCTCCACTGATTAAGCCAGCCAGGTGCCCCTTACCTCTATTTTCCATCTCTTCTCCACTCTTTAATGTTTCTCACCAACATTTAAACAAACCCAAGTCTTTCCCATTAAAACAACATCAACATAATCAACACCTTGACTCTGGCCCTCTCTAGCTATTGTCCTTTCTTCTTCCTTCACTTCCTTCATGCTTTTTAAAAGAATTGTCTGTATTTGCTGTCTCCAACAAATTGTCTGTATCTTGCTCTCCTATCCACTCCTCAACTGATACAATCTGGCTTCTACCCTTATCACTCAATTGATATTGGTCTTGACAAAATTCAGACCTTTTCCTTCTGGTCATCTCCCTAGTATTGAACGCTGTTGACCACCATCCTCCTCCTCTGCACCCTCAAAATTCTCTTTGTGTGACATGGCTTCGTATCCAGACTGGATAGAATCTGATCCTTCTATTGCTTTCTTGCTTAGTTTCTGCCCCTCTCCCCTACCCTTCAGTCTTACCTACTTGGAAGAACCCCATCACACTTCTTTTACTGACAGATCTTTTGGTTTCCCCCATGGTGTTTACTTTTCCTCACTGTAATCAATAATAAACCCAATCTGTTCAACTACGGGTATGCTCCTGGTGGGCGTTGGCTGAAGGGCATGGTCAGTTTCAAGCTTCCCAAATATTTGTGGCATAAGAAGCACTGGCAGACATCAGAAAAAGTAAAACTGAAGTATGGAAAATGTTCACTCCTCCACCTCCACCTCACAATCCAACATTATTTGACACCCACTCAAGTGAACTTCTCACAAGAACACAGTGATGTGATCTTTCTGTTGTAGGCAATTGAAAGAATCCTATACAGAAATTGGTCTCTAGAAGTGGGGTCTGGCAAAAGCCAGGCCAAACAATGTGGAAATGACTAAGGCAAGGGTGGGTGGATGGCAGTGAAGAGTTCTCTATCTTCTGTTAGGCAATGGGCAAACCTAGTTATATGGCTTCAAAGTGGTCTTTTTTTGTAAAATCTGTACCCAGCAAGGCTAGGGCCGTATATGGTTTTGTAGAGAACTGAGATATAGATGTTCTTTTGGTTGCTCCTTTTGGCATTCAAAAAGGTTCTACAAGGAAGAGACAAGTTTTGGATGGTGAGGCTGATCCATCTGAAAGCAAGCAGAGAAGAAAATACAGCTTTCCTAATAGGACTCCTGCAGTCTACATTCCAAGATGGCTGAATCAGACAGCTGTGCAAAGTGAACAAAGCCCAACTATCTGCCCCAGGGTGAATGTGGCACCACTTAAGGCAGAGACCTAAGAGGAGCCAAGTCTGATCCTCCTAGCCTTTTCTAAGCACTTCAGGCTACATATTCCTTGCCTGGGAAAAATACCAATTATCCCCACAGACCTTCTCCATCTATTGTTTAGAATTATCCTAAAGCAGAATCCAAGGAAGGTCATTAAGCTCAGAGCCAGGGGGTTGGGCTTAGCAACAAGGATTGATGGTAAGAGACAAAACCACCCAGTCTGAAGTCAACCGTTTGGTAAGTGTCCTCTTCAATCATTAGTCTATAGAATTGACCAGAAGCAAAGAGATCCCAAACCTCCTAAATTGATAAAAGGGTCATCTTGCTGAAGAAAGTTCCAGCCTCACAATCAAGGACCCGAATGCTTACCCCAGCAGGCACCTAGCCTATCATCAGGGAAGAGACTGTCACACTCCCCAGAAGGGGACTTCTTTCCCTGTGCCATCCTCAGATGTGGCCAGGAAAAGGATGGACAAGGTTTATCTTCCCAGAGAGCAGAAACCAGGGACAGCAGAAATGCGGCCCAAGCACCTCATTCCTTCATCAAAATGGGGAGCTCCTGCTTTTTCCTCTCTAGCAGAATGTGAGATATGTGACACTTCAGGGACCACCATGGGTGATTTCTTCCCTTCCTTTTCCAAATGGTAGTATTTACAGGTATTCTGTTATCTTACTCTCAACTTGTATTGGGACTCTCAGGGGTAGCTCATGTCCTCCTTTAACTGCAGGTGAAAATATGAATTAAGAAGTGCCACATGCAGAAATTAACAAAAGAAGAGATCATCACCCAAAGGTATTGCACTTGAAGCTTGATGTAAGACAAAGATGAGACTCTGGGTTGTATCATTTGAGAAGAGGGTGAGTGCCTTTGGCACAGTGTATGTGATAATGACACGTTAAGGAGCATTTTTGCAAATAAATGAACGGCAGGAAGAGCGTGTGTGGATGCTAGGCAGCTGGCAGGGACTGGGTAAGTGGGGAGGGGTTGGCCTATAGTACATCAGTTAATTTGCATACTTTGTGCATCATTTCCCTGTGTTCTGGTGAGAGTGGTGGCACTGAGATGACAATCTGCGCACAACGAACTTTCAATCATTTGGGTCATTTCATTATGACAGTCTCCAAAATGGAAATTGCTTGGTCAGAGGTTGCAGTTTCATGGCTCTTATTATATGTTTGAAAACTGCTTTCCAAAAGCATTAAAGCAATTGACATTCCTACCAGGAATATGGGAGACTGTTCCTGTATATTTCATCAACTGCTTCTGAAGTTTAATGCTCCATGAATACATCCTTCAGCTCCTAAGATATAGGTGAACCTCTATGGTGATGATCCTCTACATAGACTAAGAATTGTTCCCCAAAGGTTTTTTTGATTCATTTGATAAAGTTGCACCCCCAAACATGATCTTTTCCCAGTTTCCCTTGGTTCAATTCTGCTGCCTCCACCAGAGGAATTAATGCATTTATTTCTTCTCTCCTTTTCTGGCTGCAGCCCTGAGGATCACTCCACTTCCAGCCCTTTCCTCTTGAGCATTTCATTCAATCAGAATGCTCTGAGATGGCACCTGAGACATTAAAATCTACTCCACTGTGGCGTGAGGCATCTCGGGGTCCCAGGTAGATACACTACATACACGATCAGCTTAGTTGCAAGTTACTTGGCAAAAATTAGCTCCTAAGTCACACTTTTCCGAGTTTGGGAAACATAAAGGTTTAAATCCTAAAAGATGCATGTTTGTGAGTGTCATTAGTCCAAAACTCATAGTCTGCAGAGAAGAAAATGGGATCTCAAAAGGCTTAAGGGCCAAGTGTACACGGTTAGTGAGCCATGGACTTGGGATGCTGGTCAGCTCTCCCTATGTTATGCTTCTGCCTTGTTCTAGCCCATTTCACTTCAGGCTGGGAAGCCTATCTACCCTAGTCCTGGCCCTTGGTCCTATCTTGGCCAGTTCCAGTGGTAATTCCCCTGAATCCAGTAACAACTGGATCTATGAGGATTTCTAACATAGCAGCTACTCATTGGTCCACACATCCAGGAACACCCAGCTGCCCTCTTCTTGAGGCTCCAAAACTTGAGTAAGACGGGGTTACTCTCAAAGCTGGGACAGATCCTTCTACTTGAAGACCCTTCCAGGTCAGGAGCTTGGAAGCGCCCTTCTGTTTTGTCATGTTTTCCTGCCGCCAGTTCTCCCATTGGTGCTCCATCTGTAAGGAAGGAAAAATTCTCCCTCTACCCTTCAAGGTCTTCCAGCTGGACTAAGAATTAAATTGACATGAGACAGATTAACAGGAGACAAAAACAAAAATTATATTACATGTGCGTGGAGACCCAATAATGATACTGAGATCTAGAGAAATGACCAATGCAGGCAGTTTTTTAATCCTTTTTAGACAAAAAGATGACAAATCTGTGAGGAATTGACAGGACAAAGAAAACTTAACTTTGGGAGCTTCAGCTAGTAAGAAATTCTAAACAGAATTTGGGCTGGGGTAGTACATCAGTAAAAAGTAACAAGGGTTGTTTCTATAGCCTTCTGGGCTCTGAAATTCCCAACTCTGGTGATAATTATGTCTCTTTACTTCCTGGCACTGGAAGGGCACCTTTCACATAAGAAATTTTCCTGCTTTTGGGGAGACAGGAAGTTCTGAGTGTACTTGCATATGCTATCTCTTAAGCAACTTTTGTTTTAAATAATCAAGTGCCAAAGTGGAACATTTTGGGTGGCCTGCCCTTGGCCCCTACATATCCTCTGCCTAGACATAGTGTCCAAAAAACTGCAGGTACAGGGATTATCCCAGACTCAGAGCTGTCTTTTAAGAATCTCAGGGGAGGTGAGGGAAAGGAATGCCTTTCATCGGTCTGGTACTTCCTATTCTCAATCCAGCAAACCCTTAGATCAGTGGATCTTATATTTCTTTTGGCCACAAGCCACCTCAGGAGCCTGATGAAAGCAATGGACCCTCTCCCAATTCACATTATCACAAAATTGTACCTACAATTTTAGGGCCATCAAAGACGATCTGAATCCTATCCATGGTCAACAGATAATTGTGGGGGATTTGATCACAGTGGTTACTTCCTGGTCTTAAGCAGAGATACTTTCCAATAATTATGGGAGAATTTGAACCCTGCAGGTTACTTCCTGGTCTCAAACAAAACATGAATAATTGTTGTGTCTGGAGTGGGAGGTGGGGAATTTTATTCATGGCAGGTTTTTTCCTCAGCTCATTCACACAGATGGCCTCCTAAATAATTGTGGGGATGTTATCACAGTAGGTGGCCACCTAAAGTCTTCCTGCTAATGTACCTCTTGGGCACAGCATGCATTATTCTGCCCTGTCAAAAATAGTTTCAGGCTTCAGACTGGCCTATAACAGTGAATACAAAAATCTGCTTATGATGGTTTCTGGTTAAGCTGTTAACCAGAAGCTTCTGGTTAGCTGTTAGGATTATAGATAAGTTAACTCACAGTTATTTTTGCAAAGAGTAGTAGAGTGAGCTTGCCCAATAAACACCTAAACTGTAGCATCTTTCCACTTGCTACAGTTATGTCTCTGAAAATCACCATGGGAAGATAATTTATTATTGACAAACTTAGAACCTTATGGAAAAAGTAGAGTCAGGAACCAAAGGTAAATTTTGAGGCTATAAAAACTCTCCAAAAGGTTTTTTGGATTTTACTAAGATGAAATGTTAAAAATGGCACATCAAATACAAAGAACGTCAATGTCTTATACAGGTCTTAAGCTAGAAATAGTCATAAATGGTTATGTACAATTTCTATCTATCATCCCTTAATCATTAGAGCATTTTCAGGAATTTTCTCTTCTTCTGTTTGATCTTTATTTGTATCATTTATTTTTATTTTTCATGCTTATTTATCTTGAGAGAGAGAGAGAAAGCAAGGGAGGGGCAGAGAGGGAGAGAGAGAATCTCAGGCAGGCCTTGCACCATCACCACAGAGCCTGATGCAGGGCTCAATCTCACAAACCATGAGATCATGATCTGAGCCAAAGTCAAGAGTTGCATGCTTAACCAATTGAGCCAGCTAGGCACCCCTGTACTATTTATTTTTAAAATAATACTCTTGTGGGGACCTAGCTGGCTCAGACAGTAGAGCATACAACTCTTGATCTTGGGGTCATGAGTCTGAACTTCATGTTGGGGTAGAGTTTACTTAATAAAAAATTAAAGTAATGTTCTTGTAACAATTTAATTGTATAGAAATGCTATAAAGTGAAAAGCAAAAGTTACCCAAATCTCACTCCCCACTCAAACTATCAATCAATATTAATGGAAGGATATTTGGAGGATTTTCCATTTTTGCTTTTTTTTAGGCTTATTTTTTAGGTGCATGGTTTTTATAGCTACAGTGATTGCGAGGCAGATTTGAAGGCTCTTGTGAAGCTGGGTAGAAGGGGATGGGAATAGTCCAAGTTAGAAAGCCATAAACCCTCTGTTCTTACTGAGATGCAGCTGTTTTTCTCAAATCAAAGCTCCTCAGGTTGTTGTAAGGCTTCGGTTAATATCCGGAGTTCTGAACACGATGACTTTGACAGTTTTGTTGCTTTTCTGGAGGAACAGGTTCATGAAGGTCCTCATGGTGCCATTCCAGACTTCCTCTCACTGCTATCCAAGCCTTTTATACTTCTCTCTTTTTAAAAAAATATGGGGTCCACTTGGCAAGGAGCTGTGGACAGCCTCTAGAAGCTGAGAGTGACCCCCAGCTGACAGCTAGCAAGGATGTCCTAAACCCACAAGGAAAGAAATTCCATTAACAACCAGTGAGCTTGCAAGAGGATCCTTAGCTTCAAATGAAAATGGCAGCCTGGTTTGGACCCAAAGCAGAAGAGCCAGCTAACCCTCTCCCAGACTCCTGACCTTTGTCCTTTTCATCCTTGACCCGCCCCTTTCCCTGCCAAGACCCCAATTCAGAACCAATACCTTTAATCCAGAATATTTAAGGGGCTTTGCAATAACGGAGCTAGTTTTCCCAAATATCCCCTAGGACCCATGGAAACCAGAAGTCTTTCATTCTTGGTACTTTCTGGGAGTAGCTAGGTGGCAAGGAAAGAACTGTCTTTTCAAAGTAGTGCTTAATACACTCCCCAGGATACTAGTAGCTGCACATAACTTACAGAGGCCTGGAGAAATTACTCTAGTTAAGGGATCATTGTTCCCCAGCTTTGCTCAGCAGTTACTTCACTTCATATTATTCCAAAAACCTGACACAGACAACTCTATGCAGTCCTTGTCCCCAGACACGCTCTGCTTTGTGTGTTGAAATCTAACAGGAACACCTGAGACATCGTGAGATGTATCTCAAATTCTTAAAAACTCCCCAGATAGTTGAAGGCTCCTGCTGATCAACAGTCATGGGTGGCTAGTAATAAGCTACCCCAGCTAATGGCACAAGTGGAAGGACCGTTGCCGAGTAATGTGTCTTGCCTAAATTTAGGGAGGCAGCTTGAGCCCTCTCATTCTGGCCATGAAAGGTATAGAAAGAATCTCATGCACATTCAGACCTTGCCAACCTTCTTCCTTACTTTCACAGTTGCCGACATGCATGGATTTGAGTTTGAAAATGTTTGCAACAGTTTCTTAGCATAAATCATTCACCTCCAGAAGATCATGCTCCAAATGCTTCAAGTCATTTCAAAACATAGTGGGCTTCTGCCTGATCCATTCCCACATCCCATTCCTGCCATCCTGCTGGATGGGTTCTGACAGTCCTGAGGTGGCATAGACTAAGCCCAGGAGGAGGGAAGAAGGTTCTGGGGTTTGTTTTCTTCCCTCCTCACCTCCACCTGCTGGTAGACTGTTGCATTTCAGGTATGTATGGAGAGTGAGTCCAATTAAATATACTACCAGCCTATTGGTGGCAACAGGATACCAAGACTTTAAAGAGGGATCCATTCCTACAGTCCTGGGTCAGGATGTACCACAGCCTCCATGAACCTCTACTCTGTTTTATCCAGGCCAGTGTGGCCCAAGACAAGGGGTACATTAAGCATTCCCAGCCTCATGGGAGCGCTTCAGGGATCGGGAATCAAAAATCTAAAGCTTTCTTTTTATAGTAGCACTTTCGACAACAGCCAAATCATGGAAAGAGACTAAGTGTCCATCAAGTGATGAATGGATAAAGAAGATGTGATATATACATACAATGGAATACTACGCGGCAATGAGAAAGAATGAAATCTGGCCATGTGTGGCAACATGGATGGAACTGGATGGTATTATACTGAATGAAATAAGTCAGGCAGAGAAAGACAGATACCATATGTTTCCACGCATAGGTGGACTTTGCGAGACTTAACAGAAAACCAGGGGGAGGCGAAGAGGGGAAGGGAAAAAGACACAGAGAGGGAAGGAAGCAAAACATAAGAGACTCTTAAATACTAAGAACAAACCGAGGGTTGAGGGGGGTATGGGAGGGGGGAGAGTGGGTGACGGGCACTGAGCAGGGCACGGGTTGGGATGAGCACTGGGTGTTGTATGGAAAACAATTTGACAATAAAAAGTTAAAAAAAAGAATATTCTGTGAATCTATTATGATTTAAAATGGTCTTGGGGCACCTAGGTGACTCAGTATGTTAGGTGTTCAACTCTTGATTTCAGTTCAGGTCATGATCTCACGGTTTATGGGTTCATGCCCCGTGCCAGGCTCTGCACTGACAATGTGGAGCCTGCTTGGGATTCACTCTCTCTGCCTCTCTCCCACTTGCATTTGTTTGCTCTCTCTCTCTCTTTCTCAAAATAAATAAACATATAAAATAAAATGAAATAATAAAATAAATAAAATAAAATAAAATAAAATAAAATAAAATGGGCCTTAGAAGGAACAGGGCTGAAATGTCTGTTGTCGGTGACAAAGATCTTGCCTGACAGCTTTAACAGAAGCAAAAGCAATAAAACAATTGGTGGTCTCGTGGCCAATGAAGTGGACAGCAGTCCCCGCATTGCTCATCCTGGAAGCTGCCAGAAACTGGAATCTTAGTCTTGAACTCAAGCCTACCTGAGGACACCCTGATGCCAAATGTCTACCTTCTTAGACCTTTTCCCATTAGACTGCCTGACTCATCAAAGACAGTTTCTAGCAAGGACTGGGGTGAGGAATGTGTTGAGAGTGGGGAATACCGGGGACATTCTTGCCCCAGCTCTGGAGGAAATTGGTGTTAGGTAAGGAAGTAAATTATAGACTTAGTTTCAAGGACATGGGACAAGGGCCCTGTTATTAGGCACCAGGCAGAAGGCTGTGGCTTGGTACAGAAACAAAGCATCAGCCTGGCCTCTGGGATCAGATGAAAAAATCTCCCACAGGGTGCAACCGATGAGGGCAGTGCAGAAATGCGTAGGCTGAAGGTCAGGCAACCTGGTCACCCACCTGGGCTCTCCCACCTGATAGTTGTATGGCTTTGTGCACATTCTTTAGTTCATTTGCAAAATAAGGAAGTTCACTTGTGGACCCTCTGCAGTCTCAAGCTACCACATGTTTTTCAAATTCTAATGTGGGGGCGTAAGAGTCACAAGCTTCCAGGTGGTGCTGTTGCTAATGGTCCCCAGACCACACTTGAGTAGTGGGCAAGCATAGATGACCACAGAGTGGCTCAGGGCTGGTGTGGGTAGAAGGCCAGAGGCAGAACTCTAGTTGCCAGCCCCCAAGCTTCAGCTAGAGCAGCTCATCTTTGATTTGTTTTACATATTAGGGTTCCACCTAAGATCTTATTTGAGAAATAAAAGGGGTCTTTTGTTTATATTTTTATTTTATTTATTTATTTATTTATTTATTTAGAGAGAGAGAGAGAGAGAGAGAGAGAGAAAATGAGTGCAGAAGGGGCAGAGAGAGAGGAGAGAGAGAGAGGAGAGAGAGAGAATCCTAAGCAAGTTCCATCCCAGCAGCACGGAGTCCGATGTGGGGTTCGAATTTACAAATCGTGAGATCATGACCTGATCCAAAACCAAGAACTGGAGGCTTAACCGACTGAGTCACCCCGGTGCCCCTGTTTATTTTTTAAAAGAGCTTCAAAACCCCTGGATTTCAGCCGTTTGGGGGTAGGGACTATTTTAACCTACTTTTATTATGGAAAATTGTAAACACACACCAAATTCAAAAGAGAAGTATAACAAACTTGCATGTACCCACTACCCAGCCTCAACAAGTACCACCATTTTGTCAATATTACTTCAAATCCAACTGATAAGAACTTTAAAAACCAGGGAAGCCTCTCAGTTCTGGTGTCTGGTGGCCAGATCTGTTACATGAAACAACTTCTATGATGGCTGACTGGACACTCATTTATGCTATATGAGAATGAGCTGTAGCTTCTGAAGGACACTCTCCAAAATTAAACAGCCACCATATGGAGCAAAAAGCAAAGACCGAGAACACCAAGAAGTGGCCTCAGAATACAACACCCAATGTTTGCCATGTTTGGCCAGCCACAGATTTAGGAATTCAAAGAGGTCTTCAACATGATTGATCAGAACAGACATGGCTTCATCAACAAAGATCATTTTCATGATATGCTTGCTTCTCTAGGAAAGAATCCAACCGATGCATATCTCGATGCCATGATAAATGATACTCCAGGGCCTGTAAATTTCACCTCACTCCTCATGATGTTTGGTGAGAAGTTGAATGGCACACATCCAGAAGATATCAGAAACACTTTTGCTTGCTTTGATGAAGAAGCAACAAAAAACAAGATTCAAGAACATTATCTGAGAGCTGTTGACAACAACCAGAGATTGGTCTCCAGACAAGGAAGTACATAAGGTGTACAGAGACTATTGACAAAAAGGGAAATTTCAGTGACATTGAGTTCATGTGCATCTTTAAACATGAAGCAACAAAGATCATTGGAAGAACTTCAGATAAAAACTTCCAATTACTGTGTCTTACTCTGTTTTATTTCCCAGACAGTTACTCCCACCCTCATAAGAACCTGTTGGATGCGACTTAGTTTCACAAGTAGTTTGCCTTTTTATTAATTAATTAATTTTTTAATTTAAATTCAAGTTAGTTAACATTTAGTGTAGTAATGATTTCAGAAATACAATTTAGTGATTCATCACTTACATATAACACCCAGTGCTCATCCCAACAAATGGCCTCCTTAATTCCCATCACCTTTTTCACCCATCCCCCTAACCAATACCTTGCCAGCAACCCTCACTTTGTTCTCTGTACTTAAGTCTCTTATGGTTTGTCTCCCTCTCTGTTTTTATCTTATTTTTCCTTCCCTTCCCATATGTTCATCTATTTTGTTTCTTAAATTCCACATGAGTGAAGTAATATATTTATCTTTCTCTGACTGACTTATTACATGTAACATAATATACTCTAGTTCCATCCGCATTGTTGCAAAGGCAAGATTTCATTATTTTTGATTGCTAAATAATATTCCATCATATATATATATATATATATATATATATATATATATATATATATATATCTCACATCTTTTTATCCATTCATCAATGAACATTTGGGCTCTTTCCATAGTTTGGCTATTGTCGATAGTGTTGCTATAAACACTGGGGTCCACATGACCCTTCGAATCAGCAGTTTTGTACCCTTTGGATAAATACCTAGTAGTGCAATTGCTGGGTCATAGAGTGGTTCTATTTTTAATTTTTTGAGGAACCTCTATACTGTTTTCCAGAGTTTATTCCAGATCTTTCTGCTACTTAGCACTTGTATAATGAGACTGGAAAGGAAGGTGAGGTTGTAAGTTGTGTTGAAAAAGAGATTACAAATAAAACTCAACAAATCAATAAATATGAAAGCCCAGGAAAATATATCTGTATTTCTAGTTTTGCTGGATTGTTATATTTTTAAATACTGAAAATGATCTTTTGAAATAAAGATTATTCTGACTCAAGAGGAATATAATGGCAAGTTAAACAAATGAGTGGTAGTTAGGGATAGTCTTTTTTTTCCAGTTTTCAAATTCATATAATTCAGACTCCATGGTAAAATTGATTTTTCAAGTATGTGGGGCAATGTCCTTCAAAACTTTTAAGTACACTTTCACATTATCATGCAGCAAAACTAGTTATGCCTTTGTTTTTTTATGCTTCTAATAAGATGTTTCAACTACTGAATGATAAATATGGAATGTATCTGAGAAAACATTCAACATCTTATTAATCTAAGATTCTAAGAAGTGGTAAAATTCTGAACATTTACTGTGTGTAAGGTATTATCCACACACAATTTTCATGGACTCTTCCTGACAACTTTGTAAGATAGATTTTTATTAGCTCCATATTTTAAATGAGGGACTCATCTATTTTTTTTAGAGAGAGAGGGAGAGCACAAGCAGGGGGAGAGGCAGAGAGAGTATCTTAAGCATGCTCCATGCTCAGTACAGAGCCAACATGGGGCTTAATCCATGACCATGAGATCATGACCTAAGCCAAAATCAAAAGTTGGATGCTCAACCAACTGAGCCACCCAGGTGCCCTCATTTCTTCTTTTTTAATATATTTTTTTTAATTTTAAGTACAACCTACCCCCCAACGAGGGGCTCAAACTCACGACCCCAAGGTCGAGAATCACATGCTCCACCGGCTGAGCCAGCCAGGTGCCCCATTAAATGGGGGACTAAATTAAATGAGTCTTGAGTAGTTTAATGATTGATCAGCATCACTATTAGTGAGAGGTGGAATTCCCACCTAAAGCACCTGACTCCAAAGCTTATAATTCTTGAGTGCTATGCTGTCTCTATGAGAAGCCCCAAATGCCAAGAAGTGTCAAGACTTTTCCACTACATTATAAATATGATTCTGCAGTCATTATTGAAATTTAACATAACTGGGGTAATTATTTGAATAGAATTTCAGAAAATTCTATCCCTAATGAAAATAACTAGAAGACAAAAGATTATAAGAAATTCTATTGTATGTTTAAAGGAAGTGCATATAGTGTAGTTTGAAAAACATATCGACAAGGGTGTTCTGAGCTTATTTAAAATCCTCAAGGCCAAGCAATGTGAGAAATAGAAGAGAAAAATTTGAAAAGGAAAAAATCCATTAAAGTTTCCCACTGGTGTTCAGCATCTATCCCTCTTCTAAAAGTGTTGCATTGCTATTTTATTTGCTTAAAATAATTTCATTTATATATTGTTTAGGATTTGTGCTTTACAGCTTGGTGCAGTGGACAAATCCCTGCTTACTTACTATCTTAGTTTTTCTGGACTTCTTTTTCCTCATCTCTTTTACTCTTGTGGTCCAGGACAGTGCTCTGTAGTTCATAAGAGCTTTCACATTTATTGTCCAAAATCACAGCCCAGGAGGTAAGTAGGCTTAAATCGAGCTGAAGTGTAGAATAGCTGAAGCACTTAACCAAGATTCCTCAAGTACAAGAATCCATTTCTGGCTCCCTTTTCCACTTACAAGCTTAAAGTCACCATGAAGTAGCATAAAACCAGGTGGAGAATCATTGTGTGCTTAAGGAAATGGAAAGAAAACCAGTGAGGTTATCCTGATCATCATTAAACCAATATGTATCAATCAACTGTTACATGACAGCATCCGTCCTAAGCGTTGGGAGTAAGTGGGAGGCAGGAGAGACAAGGACATGCTTCCTTGGGGTTCACATTCTCTAGTGAGAAACAGACAGTCAATATGCAGGCATGGCAGAGGGCAGTCAGCAAAGACCTCTTTGAGATGTCACATTAAGCGGAAGTCTGAATGACAAGAAGGAGGTCCCATGAGATGATCAGGGTGAGGCTTTCCATTCAAAAGGGACAGCTCCTCCCAAGGCACATGTGGCAGGATCACTGGCAGAACACAAGAGAACAGCAGAAGAATACTATCTGCTGCGTGGTCTAAGTGCCAAATCGTAGGGCCTTAGGAAGGGGAAGAAATATGCTTTATGTCTCAAAACAAAACATAACAAAACCCAGTCTTGCTGTTGAGTATGGAACAGAGGAACAAGAGTAGTAGCAAGAAGGCTTCCAGCTAGGAGGCTGTCGTTGCCCCCCAGGCAAGGCACGAGGGCAACTTGGACTCAAGAAATGCTTTGGGAGGGGCTCCTGGGTGGCTCAGTCGGTTAAGTGTCCAACTTCGACTCAGGCCATGATCTCATGGTTCGTGGGTTCGAACCCCGCGTCGGGCTCTGTGCTGACAACTCAGAGCCTGGAGTCTGCTTCAGATTCTGTGTCTCCCTCTCTCTCTGTCCTTCCCCCTGCTAATGCTCTGTCGCTCTCTGTCTCTCTCTCTAAAACATAAAGATTAAAAAAAAGAAGAAGAAATGCTTTGGGACATGCCTATAAAATGCCTGTTTTTGTCTGACCCGTTTCTGTCCCTCTATGTCTTGTTACCATCATTCTGGCACAATTTCCACTGCATTTATTCTACTTCTTTGCTTAAAGCCAGATTTGAAAGATTGATGGGGAAGAAATTTTCAAAATTAAAAATAAAAACAACTTAATTTTTAAAATGTTTGTTTATTTTTGAGAGAGAGAAACAGAGAGTGAGCAGGGGAGAGGCAGAGAGAGGGAGACACAGAATCTGAGGCAGGCTCCAGGCTCCAAACTGTCAGGACAGAGCACCACTCAGGACTCGAACTCACAGAATGCAAGATCGTGACCTGAGCTGAAGTTGGACACTTAAGCGACTGAGCCACCCAGGTGCCCCCTTAATTGTTTTTTTGAATGCCTTATGTTTATCTGACATAAGCTGTTCCATTTCACCTATATTGCCTGCAAAGAACATTGTGGAATCACGTACTACACGGTTCCTAGGCCAGGGACTTTATCCTCTTTAGTGTCCAATAAATATTATTAGTGATGATGATGAAACCAAAGCAAACCAAACCAAGTGAAAAGCAATAGCAAAGAAACATAAGTATTATCTTTGGTTGCTGAAACACTGGGATTCCAAATTCTTCCCACTACAAACAAGCCTGGCTCCAGAGCTTCCCTGGCTGGGCTGAACACACAAGTGGGGAATAAGTGGGCTCAGATTGGAGAGCTCTCAGGAAGCAGGGACAGGAAACTGCGCAAAGCATTACAAGGCCTGCTTCTCCCCGGCAGGGGAAAAGGCGAAGTCACAGGAAGGAATGGAGTGGGGGCAGGGATATGGCCAGGCTCTTGCCCTCCAGTTCTCCCAGAGGCAATGGTGAGAGAGGAGAAATGGCACCAAGAGTCTTGTTGCAATGGCTGCTAGGGCTCAGGACATTTCCAGCAAAGCTGGGAGACAGCAGAGGAAAGCTGGGAGCTTCAGGGATCTCACTGAGGACTGAAGCTGCAATACAACCATCAAAATCATGGATGGCTGTCTTTTCTGAAGCTGGAAACGTGGCGATGGATGGAATCCCCTCTGTTTTATGCTTTCCTTTCTCTCCGTTTCCACGTCTGCTCCCCGCCCCCATGCAGCTGAGTGCTAGCAGGTGAGATGCAGACAAGACAGAAGGAAGGAGTTGTTTCTGTGGGCCTGTGCGCTGTAGGTGGTGCTCCTGGTGTGCTGGATGACACAGCAGCAGCTGTGACCTGTGGGTCCCTTCCTACATGCCAGGCACCTGCACAGAACTGTGGCATCTGGTCCCCATGACAACCTGTGAGGAGGATGTTGCACATGGGAATTTTATGTCAGGACGCTGGGGCTCAGGGGGGCCGAGTGCTATTCCCACGACCCTATGAAGTGGCACAGCAGCTTTATCTAACAAAGTTTGTGGCCTTGTCACAATGCTGACTTTCAGCATCCCTGAGACTGAACAGCTTGTATGACTAGCCACGAATAAGGCTAATAGCTAATAAAGACTAGTCCTCATTTACTGACTGCTTCCACGTGTCAGGCACCGTGCTCAATGTTTATTCATTGATGCGTAGTATTTCACGGATTCTGCGCAGAACCTCTGGATTACTAATCCTTGTGTAGATGAAGAAAGTGAAGGTCAGAGAGTGAGGGGCCTGGCTATAGTCATAACCTGAAGAGCTTAACCTCTTCATAACCCACTCATAACCTGAAGAGCCAGGGTTCAGACCCAGCTGGCCTCCCCCTCCCAACCCTGCTGGAGCCGCATTGCACCTGGTGCACAGATGGGACTGACCATCTCCCAACGTCAGTGGTGTTCTGAAAAGACCCTGAAGACATGGGGGTGCCCTGCTTTCCCCACCGTGTTTGAGAATCACGGTTGTGGCGTCCATGTAATCGGAAGCACATAATCCGTTCGTGGATTCTTATTTGCTCAAGATCATGCACCTCGTAT
The DNA here is from genome assembly GCA_030068075.1 of Paguma larvata. NCBI lineage: Eukaryota > Metazoa > Chordata > Mammalia > Carnivora > Viverridae > Paguma > Paguma larvata. The sequence continues at coordinate 162,280 of JAINVK010001077.1, forward strand.
GACTTGAATACCTATATATTTTGTCCATGTGGTTTATTCATTTACAGGAAGCTAATTCTGTCAAGGCTGGATGAAATGTTCTTTGCTTGGCCCTATTCTGGCTCGTGCTAACAGAGCAGCGTCATCTACTGGTGACTTCCTTGAACTACATCAGAAAGCCTTTGGGGCGTGGCTGTGGCCTTCAGCTAGAGGGACAATCAGGGTGCATGGCAGGTTTGGGTCAGGGGAAGGGAAGACAGTCCTCGGGGCACAGGAAGGGCGTGGGGTAGTAGGAGTCAAAGTGCGGCTGCTGAGCATCTGTTTTAGCCATTGCACTGTGATTCTCAGGGTAATGTGGCCGGACCTTTTATTAAATTTGACATCAGGGAAAAGCACCCCCAGCAGTGCAGCTGAGAACTGAAGTAACCCACAGCTGGCATATATTATGGTTTTGTCTCTTACATGTATATCCTGATTTTGAGTTAATTTTTGTATATGATGTGAGGTAAGGGTCAAGTTTCATTTTTACGGATAGGCTCTTCCAAGTGTTTCCCGTACTATTTGTTAAAAATATCTTTTCTCTATTGGATTGCCTTGTCTCCTCTGTCAAAACTCAGTTGTCCATGTAGTTGTGAGTACATTATGAACTCGGTGTTCTGTTCATTGATCGCTATCTTCCTGGATGATTGCTCTTCTACAGTAAGCCTTGAAACTAGGGAGTGAGGGGGCTTCTGGGTGGCTCAGTCAGTTAAGTGACTGACTCTTTATTTTGGCTCAGGTCACGATCTCACGGTTCATGAATTCAAGCCCCCGCATTGGGCTCTGCACTGACAGTGTGAAGCCTGCTTGGGATTCTCTCTCTGCCTCTCTCTCTCTGTTCCTGCCCGCTTGTGCTTTCTCTCTCTCAAGAGAAATAAATAAACTTAAAAAAAAACATTTTAAAAAGAAACTAGGTAGTGAAAGTCCTGCAACTCTTTTCTCTTTCAACATTATTTGGCTGTCCTAAGCCTTCTGCATTTCTGTATAAATGTTGGAATCACCTTGGTGATTTCTTTAAAATGTCCTGCTATGCTGAGGCCCCTGGGTGGTTCAGTTGGTTAAGCATCTGGTTCTTGGTTTCAGCTCAAGTCATGATCTCACAGTTCATGAGTTTGAGTCCTGAGTGGGGCTCCGTGCTGACAGTGCTTGGAACTCTCTCTCTCCCCAACTCTCCCTACCCTTCCCCTGATCTTAACTTAAACTTAAAAAAAGTTCTGCTATGACTTTATTGGGAATTCACTGAATCTATACATCGGTTACATTGAGTGGACAGCAATACGGAGTCCTCAAATCTGTGAGCATGGTATAGCTCTTATGTGTATTTATGTGTATTCTTTCATTTCTTTTGTAGTTTTCAGGGTACGGGTCTTGCATATCTTTTGTCAAATTCATCCCTAAGTACTAATCTTTCTACAAAGATACACAAATGGCCAAAAACAAATGAAAAGATGCTCAATAGCCTTAGTCTTAGGGGAATGCAAATTAAAATTACTACTTCACACCCACCAGGAGGACCATAATTTTAAAAAAGAAAATAACAAGTATTGGAGAGGATGTGGAAAAATTAGAACCATCGTGTGTTACTAGTGAGAATACACAATGGTGCTGCCTCTGTGTGAAACAGTTTGGTGGTTCCTCAATAAGTTAAACATAGAATAACCATGTGATCCAGGAATTTCACTCTTAGATACGGACCCCAAATTTGAAATCAGATATTGAAGCAAAACTTGTACATGAATGTTCATAGCAGCACATTTCATAATAGCCAAAAGGTGGAAACAACACAAATGTCCATCAACACGTGAATGGATAAGCAAAGTGTATATCCATACAATGGAATGTTATTCACCCCTAAAAAGGAACGAAGGACTGACATATGTAACAATGTGGATGAACCTCCAAAACATTATGCTACGTTAAAGAAATCAGACATAAAAGGTCACAAATTGTATGATTCCATTTTCGTAAAATATACAGAACAGGCATATACATAGAGACATAAAGCATATTTTAGGCTGTCAAGGGCTGGGGTAGGGAGGGAATGGGTAGTGATAGCTTAATGGGTATGGTGTTTGCATTTTGGGGTGATGAAAATGTTCTGGAACTTGATACTGGTGACAGTGGCACAATATTGTGAATGTACTTCATGCCACTGGATTGTATATTTTAAAACGGTTACAATGGTAAATGTGATATGCATTGTTAATATTATATGTATTTTGTATATATGTATTTGTAATTTTTAAAGATTATATGTATTTTGCCAGAATTAAATAATCAATTGATCATAAATGTAGGGATGTGTTTACAGTTTCTCAATCCGTTCCACTTATTTATGCACTTATCTTTTCAAAATTACCACACCGTCTTTATTACTGTGCTTTAAAATAGGTTTTGAGGGGCGCCTGGGTGGCTCAGTCAGTTAAGTGTCTGACTTTGGCTCAGCTCATGATCTCACGGTTTGTGAGTTCGAGCCCCGCATCGGGCTCTGTGCTGACAGCTTGGAGCCTGGAGCCTGCTTTGGATTCCGTGTCTCCCTCTCTCTGCCCCTCCCCAACTCGCACTCTGTCTCTCTCTCTCTCTCTCAAAAATAAATAAACATTAAAAAAAATTTTTTTAAATATAAAGTAGGTTTTGAGGGGAGCACCCGGGTGGCTCAGTCAGTTAAGTGTCTGACTTCAGCTAAAGTCATGATCTCACAGTCCCTGGTTTCGAGCCCCATGTCTGTCTCTATGCTGACAACTCAGAGCCTGGAGCCTGCTTCGAGTTCTGTGTCTCCCTCTCTCTCTGCCCCTCCCCTGCTCACTCTCTGTCTCTCTCTCTCTCTCTCAAAAATAAATAAACATTAAAAAATAAAATACTAAAATAAAATAAAATAAGTTTTGAGGAGTGATCATGATCTGAGCCAAAATCAAGAGTTGGACGTTTAACCAACTGAACCAGCCAGGCGCCCCAGGTAACTTTCTTAATTTCATTTTTTGAATTTTTGTTGCTAGTGTATAGAGATAGAATTCCTATCTTAATATTGATCTTGTGTCCTGTGGCCTTACCAAATATGTCTATGGATCTAGTAGCTTTTTTCTCTGCGTGCATTTCTTGGGATTTTCTCTGTATAGGATCATCTGTGAATAAAGGTAGTTTAATTTCTTCCTTTCCAATCAGAATGGTGGAGTGGGGGGCTCTTCCACTGGCTAGAACCTCCAGTTTTATGTTGAATTGAGATGGCAAAAGTGGACATCCTGTACTCTTCCCAGTATGAGGGAAAACCTTCATTGTTTTTTAAGTTTATTTATCTATTTCGAGTGAGACAGAGAGAGACAGAGAGAGACCAGGAGAAGGGCAGAGAGAGAGAGATTGGGAGAGAGAGAACCCCACGCAGGCTCCATGCTATCAGTGCAGAGCCTGACTTGGGGCTCGATCTTACCGACCGTGAGTGAGATTATGTCCTGATTCTAAACCAAGAATTGGATGCTTAACTGACCGAACAGCCCCGGCACCCCGAAACCTCCATTCTTTCACCATTCAGTACTATGCACACTGTACGATTATGTAGATATTCTTCAGCAGGCGGAGGAAATTAATTCCTTTCTATACCAAATTTGTTGAAAAATTTTATCAAGTGTGGGTGTTGGATTTTGTCAAATCTGTCTTCTGCACCTATTGCAACGGTCACGTTTCCCCCCTTCCTGTATTAATATGGACTACAACATTCATTGATTTTAAGATGTTAAACCAATGTTGCATTCCAGGGAGAAATCCCACTTGGTCATGGTGTATATCTCTAGGGTGTTTGGACCAGGCCCGCCTGGTCATCCTACTTACATTCACACAGGGTGTTGTCCATGAGGCAGGGAAAAGAGAATCACGGTGTTGGGGCTGTGGAGCCGCCAGAATTTTATAGGGCTGCGGCCTTGCACGAAAGCATTCCATGACAGGATCTCATCTTCCCAAAGACACCACACAGAAGCCCCTTGTCCCCCTAAAGCACACACAGGGGCACACACCCCAGCCCATTTCTCTATGCCTGCCATGTTTGCTATGTCATCAGCGACATCCTTGCAGTCCACCTTTTAGTGGCCACAAGCGCTCCCATTGTCTGGATGGGACCCTATGTGAGGAGCGCTGAGAGGCACCCAGCTTGGGGCACGTGCCTGTTCCAGGGATGGCAGCAGTGTTCTGAGGTGGGTACAGAGCAGGAGGCCCTGAGAGGCTGCCGTGACCTTAGGGGATCCACGAGGCAGAGGCTTTGAGAGAGGCATGATGTGTGCTTCCTTTGTGTGGGCGGGCCACACAAGTGGGGGAGACGATGGCATCTTGCTCAGGCTTGGGACTAGGACTGTGATCTTCTTCCACAGGAGGGTGGACTCTGTGGAAGGGGACTGCCTGAGGCAGCCCGGTGCCCAGCCAAGGACTATCTCAGTCCCTTTGTCCCCCAAGTAAGGATCCTCTCCAGAGGGGCTCCCTTACCCCTGGTCCAGGCTGCAAGGGTGACTCCATCTTGTGTGCATGAGGGGTATGTTCCCAAGTCTGAGACAGCTGGGCTTGCATCCACCTAAGCCCCAAATTCTCCTGTCCCACTGAAGTGGTGAGGATGCTGGCAGGGAAGCCCGTAGGGGCTTCCCTCCCCTGCATTGCCCCAGAGCTCTTGTAGTTCCAGCATGCTGGATCTCCCTGATTTGAGATCTCAGTGATTTGAGTGCTTGTTTCCCAAACACTCGGGTATTTGAAGCCAAGTGGTCAAGGCATATGTCTGTCGCTGGTACACGGCCAGGGGCCACATTTAACTTGCTCGCCTTTGTATCCTGAAATCCCGCCCCGGAGTCTGGCGCTGAGTGGGTGACTCAGGGGACGCCAGCGTGGGCGTCTTGTGTCGGTGGGCCCCCGTGAAAACTGAGAGGGTTTGCTGCGGTGGATGGCGTCCCTGCTCTGAAATGCATTCATCGGATGAGCTGCGCGCTTGTCTGTGCCAAGCACTGGGCCCAGGGCCTTAGGGACATTCGTGCCGTTTGATCCTCAGAAAACCCTCACGAGGGAAGTCAGAGTATCGTCACGTCCGCTTTACAGCCAGGTCAGGGAGACACGAGCAGGGGAGAGGGGGCACCCGGCTGGTCTCCCCCAGGCCCGGAGGCCCAGCAGCCACTCCCTGACGTGTGTGCCTCTGCCTCTGAGGCACTTCCTTCCACAGGATAAGTGTATCTTTGGTCAGCGTCATCCTCCCAGCTGGGACCGGGCCTTCCCGGTGCCCGAATCTCATGCAGCTTCTCTGCCAGCAGAGCCCCGTAGAGGTGCCCGAGTCAGCCACAGAAGGCTGCAGCTTAGCCCTTTTCTCTCCCCTTCCTCCATCGGAGGGCAGGGCACTGAGGGTAGGTGTGTGTGTGGGGTGGTGCTGCAAGCAGTGCCAGGTCCCGTGTGAGGAAGGAATTAGAGTATCATACATAAGCTGCCCGCAGTGTCACAACGCACACAGCACAACTATGCAAAGAAGCCAATAGGGCAGACAGAGGATATGGTGGGGGCGCTCCCCAGGTTGTAAGCCAGCTGCAAACCCAGAGAGGTGGAGAGAGAGGGAATCTTGGGGTGACCCCTGTGCTCCAGATGGGAAGTGGAGGTACTGTGTAATCTCCTGGTTTACAGTAGAGATAGGAATAAGATCTTCTAAATTCTAAACTCAAATTTCTCCAATAAAGGCAGCCATAGAACCCTGGAGAAATGGCTGAAGAAATGGCATTTCCAATTTCCAACAAAACAAATCAAAGAACCACACATTGAACATGACAAAGATGGGCTGTTGATACTGATAGAGCATAGGTATCAGGAGGATGTACAGTCCAAGCCATATGCATAGAACAACCACAGTGAGCTCTGGGGAGAACTCCAGAACAATCTGAGAGGTGAGCCATCCAGAAGTGGGCGGCGGGCAAGTGACAGGTGCGAGGGAACTCATACGCCAGGCTGGTCTTGGCACCTGCAGCATGAGGACATCTCCACAAACCCACCGGCCTGAGACTCAAGGGTTGTAGTGAGGCTTTCGCTGGGTTCGGTCACAGATACCATCGAGAGAGGCCAGGCAACACCTCAGTCTCGGAAGGCTGCGATCTGGGAACAGCTCCTAGGCAGGGACAGTGGGCAGAACATGTACTCCAAGGACAGGGGAGGGGGTGAGGAGACTCCGATTGCCCAGGGCAAGCTCAAGGGTCAACCGTGGACCACATCCTCAGCATGACCTCCTCCAAAGACGGCCATGGGGATGATGGGGAGATTAGGGGATCAAAGCACCCAGCATGGCACCTGGTGCTGGGCAGGCTCTCGCTACTCGCCAGTGTCTTCACTTGGTTTCCTCTCCTCATAGTGACAAGGCTGCTCCAGGTGAGACCTGAGGGCAAATGTTGAATAGCCATCAACACGCTGAATGTTCACAGCCACCCTGAAGGCTCCCTACTGATGACGCATGAGTGCACGTGGCCGGCCTGGGGTCATGCAGTGGTCCGTGGAAGAGCTGGGCACAGGATGCCACCCTTAACTACAGTGGAAGCTGCTTGCCTCGCTAGGTGGCAGGGAAGGGTGGTGCTCCGTCACCAGTGTGCCTGGGTCCCTGAGCTCTGGTCTGACCCTCCCATCTTGGTGGTGACAGGCTATCTGATCCCTGGGCTGGGTTCAGGACCATCAGGATCTGAACAGGACCATCTGGACAAAGCAGTGGGAAGTTCAGGGTGCTGGCTGGGACTGGGGTCCATCCCTCCTGTGGTGGCAGGTGTTGGAAGGGTTGCCCCTGTCAGGATGCTCCAGCAGGTGGAGCACACTCAGGCTGTGCTCCTCAGTGTGACCATGACCTGCAGCCTCAGGATGCCTCCCCCTGGGGATGGTGGGCCTTCCTTCTTCACCTCAGCCACTGCAGCCCAGGCCCCTTCACCACCCCTCTCACCCCTGTCTCTGCCTGACTGCCCATCCTTAGCCCTGCAGCAGCCTCGGACCCTATGTCCAGGCTTCTCTGGGAAAGCACTGAAGGGACAGTTCGGGTCTCAGATGGGGGGAAGGGGTGCAGGCTTCCAGTCCCTGTGATTTATCTTTTCCAAATCTGGGCGGCCACCTGGCCGGCAGGGAGGCAAGGAGGACATTGCTCTGCTGTTGCAGAGGGGCCTCCAGGTGACCCAAATTATGTGCAGAGAACCCATTTCACCCCACCTCTCCCAGCTCTCCCTCAAGATTCGACTGCATTAAGTGCTTTCTGATACCAAGGTGACGTCACTGGCTATTGCACCACACGACAAGAAGGGGCCTCCGGTTTTATTTTATTTTATTGAACTCAAGGAGTTTTTTTTTTTTTTTTTAACTTAGAGTGACAAGATTTGACAATACCAGAAACGAGAACATTTCTCAGCAGACGGTGCTAACCAGTACAGTTAATCACACGCAGGAAAGTGACACTCATCTTATTCAGCTTATTCAGTGTAAAAGCTTCGCTGCCTGGAAAACAGACTGGGAATAAATAAAGTGCACTGAGAGCCCACCAGGCAGCCAGGGCCCCCTGGGGAGAGAGGGAAGGGGGGGAGGAAGCACGCTAACTACTCAAGGCCAAAATGGGCAGAAAAGCAGAGGCAAGAACACATGCTGAAGATGTGAGGACCCTACCCCGTCCCTGGGGCCGCACTGAGAGTTCCTGTGCCCTCCAGGATGGGGAGACACGGGGTGGGGCATCCCTGCAGAGGAGGGGTCTCGGGGCACGGGCCCTGAGGCTCCCCCCACACCTCTCCCTGTTGGGAAGAGGTATCCTAGGCCCCGGGCAGTTCCAGCTGAGCCACAAGACTGCAGCTGGGAAGCAGGTCACCCTGAGGGTAAGACCTGGGTTTGAAGGGGGCACATCTGTGGATGAGCCCCAAGGAGGCCCCTCCTCCTCTTCTCTCAGGCAGCCCCATGTGGCTCTCGCAGGCTGTCCCCACAGATCTGCAGATGGAGTCAGCAGGCTGGCAGGTCCCCAGAAGTGGTCCTGGGTGGAAAGGGATGGGATGTAGGAGGGGCCACAGGACCGGGGATCCCAGGACAGTTGGCACAAGGAAGGAAGCCAGTACACCCTGTCTGTGGGAAACAGCAGGGGATACATGGTGGCCTCGTCTGGCCTCAGTCCCCAGGGTCAGGCAGGCAGAGCCCTTCACCCTGGACCGGGCCTCCAGCTGGACAGCTGAGGAGGGCAGCCGGCGTGACACTGAGCCACTCTGTCCCTGGGGCTGATCAGACCGCTTCGGGTTTTCAGTCCCAGGAACTCGGAGCACTGGGGGCTGAGAGCAGCCAGCGGCAGAGCTGCTATGGGCCCAGGGTCTTTCCTGGCTCCCCTCGGGGCCGAGCCTGGCCATCCTGGTACAGGGGGAGCAGCACACCCGAGGCCTCCAGGACCATCCAAGCCCATCTAGAGGAGGTTCTCTCCTGTCATCCTGGGCTTGGGGAGCCAAGCCTGGGGACAGAGAGATGGGGTCATGTGTGGGTCCCAGCCCCATCCCCCACACCAGCTTTATCCCATCACCCTCTTAGTTCTATCATGTTCCCAGGAGCCACGCTACCACCTACCCCCACCCAGCCACCCAAACTGAGAGGCTTGGGTGACTCGACTGCTGAGAAGTCCTCAGCCAAGCCTGGGGCGGGGCGGCAGGGGAGGCCAGGCTGTGTGGATGAAGGCCTCGGCTCCACAAGGGGTTCTGGACTGTCTTCTGTGTCCATCTCAGCACCGACTGCTTCCCTGTGACCTGCCACCCCACTCCAAGGAAAGCCAGGTCCCCACATTCCCTACCCTGGGCCTCTCTCCCTCCTAGGCCCTCTGGGGCCTTGAGCTCCCCTCCCCCACCCCAACATGCCCTGCCAGGTTTTCTGGAAGCCCCATCAATTCTTATCTGTGTGACAAGGGCAAATCTCTCCCTGTCTCAGAGCCTGCTTTTCCAAACATGGGGTGGGAAGAACAAAACTCCTTCAAAGTGTTGCTAGGAGGTCTAGTGAGGAGGCGACAGGGTCTCGTCCTTCCCCACACCAGAACTGGACCGCTGGGTACCCCGCTCCTTCATGCCTCTGCCTGGAAGGCCCTTCCTATCCTCCTGGGCCAGGCCCTTCGCCCAGCAGCTCTCCAGGCAGCTCTAGGGCCAGGGGTGCCCCTGGGCAGGGATTTGAGTCTCTTGACAAGGCCAGAGAAAGAGCCGGTCACCACCTACAAACACTGGTTCCTGAAAGACAGAAAGAGATGGAGACTTGACAGTGGCCTCCTCACCCAGAACACCCCCTTTCCCCAAGTGCTGCCTCTTCTCCAAACCCCTCCTCCACCTGCTCTCCCTACCCCAGCCTGAGAGCTGCTCTCTGCTCAAGGAGATCCCCATTTCCCCAGGTCCTCTGGGTGCACAGGGGCTGCTGGAGGCGGCATTCGGTGGCACCTGGCCAGCAGAGGTAGGGGCTGGAGGGAGTGTGCCTGTGATGGCAGAAGAGCAAGATTGTGAAAGCAGCAATAGGGCGGAGCAGCCTTCCCACTCGTCCAGGTCTCCAAAATGTCCAAATGTCCAGCCCCGAGAATGCCCTCAGAGGGGGAGGGGAGTGAGAACAGGCCGAGAGGGGTCCCCTAGCCCCCAACACAGGGCAGGAGGCAGTTCTGCCAAGGGCTGGGCAGGTGCTGTTGAGACCCCGGGGGCCTGATAAGGGGACCGACCAGGGGTTTGGCCAAGAACACAACCACCCTTCCTGTCTGGCCCCACAAGGGGGTGAAAGATGGCAGCATCTTTTCCTTCTAGAGCCTTCCCTGGTGCCTCCCCCAGTCGGTTTCCTGAGGTTCAGATGGCAGCACAGGGGCCTCAGGGGAAAGCGGGGCCATATGGGCTGACCCTCCGAGATGCCCAGGCCTCTGCCACCCCTCACCCACGTCTGGGAATGAGGACCAGGGAGTTCTGGGCGCCTGTGCACCCCCGCCCCCGCCTGGGCAGCTCAGGGGCTGGCTCCCTCGGGTCTGGTCCACAGTTCCTCCCAGCCACCAAGATTTTATGGCAAGCGTCCCCGCCAGCCCAGGGCTCCAGCCTCTGGCCTCCTACCTTGTTGGTCGGGGCCAGTCAAGTCCGTGCTGTAGAATTTTTCCTTTCTGCTTCCCCCACCCCGGCCAACGTGAGGCAACAGGTGGGCCGCACTCAAATGGTGTTTTTTCTCGAGCCCGATGGAAAGGACCCGTTTGGTTAGTTTCTGTACAATCGGTCACCAGCCGCGACGCGTGTGGGCAGGTCGCGGCCAGGGCCAGGCTGGGTGGCTCGGTGGCCCGCGTCCTCCCGCGGATATCTAAGGTCCAGGGGTCCCGGCTGCCCCGCCTCCAGCCCCCGCAGCGTGCCGGCAGCCATTCTCCATGCAGGCGCCCCTGTCCGTCTCGGCCGGGCGCGCGGGACCCTCTGGCCCGGGGCTGCGGCGGCGTGCGCTCACTCGATCCGCACCTGCAGGCGGACGTTGAGCATCACCGAGGCCACCACGTAGAAGTAGGGGAAGTTCATGCGCAGCCGCCAGGCCAGGTCGAAGAAGGTGATCAGCGTGCGCGTGAGCCCCTTGCAGAAGGCGCCGTAGGAGCCTCGGGCCGCCGCCGAGCGCGACAGCCGCACCACCAGGCCTGACAGGGCCGCTGCCGCCGCCGCCGCCGACAGAGCCGCGGACGCCGCCATGGGCCTGGGCCAGCGCAGGCCCCGCCGACCGGCTGGGCAGGTGAACGCGAGGCCTGCAGCGCCCCGCCAGCCGCCGGGCGTCCTCCCGCCCCGCCCCGCCCCCGGTCACCTCTTCCCTTGCTGGGCCCAGGATGCACCCTCCGCTACCGCAGCCGCCTCCGCCACCGCCCCTTCTGAGCAGCTCACGGAGAGCTCCGCCCCTCGCCGGCTGCTGGAGCGCCCCCGCCAGTAAAATCCCGCCCCTTTCTTGGCCACACCCCTCCCAAGCGCTACGGAGCGGCCGCCGCAGTCATGGGCCCGCCCTCGGGCCCGCCCCGCCTGCAAGCCCCTCCTCCTCCTGGGGCCCAAGGGCAGAGCCCGAGGGCATGAGTGGATTGGAAGGTGGTGCTCTCCAGGGATTGCTCTTGCGGAGTGTGGCCTTGAGGGGAGCAGAGGGCCAGGAGGTCTGGAAGGCTATGCTGATTCTGTATTGAAGGCCCACTGGGAAGACTCCACCGGTTTACCTTATCCCCCTTGCCCCACTGTCTCCTCAGAAAACCCCGCCGGGCAACCCATTGTGCCTTTCTTTAACTCACATTTCTCTGCTAACTCAGCAGAGTTTCCCCAACCCACAGGCACATTTTTTCCTCTCTGGTATATTTGCTGGTCCTGTGTATTTCTTTATTGAATTGCCCTGTTACCCCCGTTGTCTTTACCTTTCACATCATAGTGATTTCTAAGTACTCTTAAGTTTATCTTTGCCCTGGATACTGCATAAGGTCTTCTCAGTTTTTATTTGCCTTTGTTTATGGCATTCCCCTCCCCCTTGCTGGTGGGCTTAAAAGCCCTTTCCTGGTTTCATCTCATCTTTATTCTAAAGCACATCCAACCCAAACTCTACCACATTTTCAAGACTATTCAGATGTTCAAGCTTCATTATAGTCATGACGTTTTAAAAGCTGTCGGCAAGAAGTAGTTTCACCATGACCTCGTCCCAGTTTTCACAAGAAGGGCTGGCCTGAGTGTTTAGGCTCTCTAAATATGCCTATTCATGGTCACATTGAACATGTGCGGCATCTCTCTAATGAAGGAACTTGGCAGAGTTATATACACTTTTTGAGCAATTGTCATACCTACATGGTCATGGGGAACAAAAGAGAATTTCAGAAACACTAGGTTATTGTGTGGCATCATGATTTTATCCACAACATAACCATGCACAGGTATGAATGCATTAAAAAATGCTAGAGCAAATAGGTCAAATTACTCAACATTGTTTACCTCTGGTTAAGGCAGTAGGAAGGAATACATATTTTTTACTCTCCATAAACATGTATATCCATTTGTATATTTGTAAGTATTATTTGTGTAATACAATGAAAAAAATTAATCATTTGAAAAAGAAGGGCCACAGAAATACAGGCTTAAGCCTCATAGAAACCCTTTTGTTCCAGAATGAATCCACCTCATTCACTTCCATAGCTTATTTCCCCTAATCATTCCTGAAACCCCTCCTGGGCTTCATCTCATTTATTTTTTTAATTGTATTTTTTTTTTATTTTAGAGAGAGAGAGAGAGAGCAAGAGCAGGGGTGGGGGCAGAGGAGAGAGAGAGAGAGAGAGAGAATCTCAAGCAGGCTCCACGCTCAGTGCTGAGCCCCACTGGGATCATGACCTGAGCTGAAACCAAGAGTCCAACACTTAACCAATTGAGCCACCCAGGTGCCCAGTCATCTCATTTATTTTTAACATTTTATTTTGAAATAATTATAGACTCACTGAAAGTTGCAAAAATAGTACGAAAACCTTGTACCTTTCACCCAGCTTCCTTAGTGGTTATGTTTTCTATAGATACAGTGTAATAGCAAAACTAGGAAATTGACATTGGTACATTACTGTTATCTAGACTACAGGCCTAATTCAACTTTCACCATTTTCCTAACCTGCATTAATTTCTGTGTGTGTGTGTGTGTGTGTGTGTGTGTGTGTATTGATCTAGCCATTTTATTCCATATAAGGATTCTTGTAACCACCATTACAATCAAGATCCAAAAATATTCCATCACCACAAAAGACCTCCCTTGTGCTATCTCTTTGTACTCACTCAGCCATCCGTACATATTTTGTTAGAGTTATATCTATTTCATTTTATTTGGAGTGGCTGTGAGTGGTACTATGTATTTAATTTTGGTTTCCACATGTTCATTGTTAGTATATGGAACTGCAATTGAATTTTTAATTAATTTTTTTTTATTTTGAGATGTTGTAGTTTTACATGTGATAGTAAGAAAAAATAGAGATCCTATGTACCTTTCACAGAGTTTCACACAGTATTGCATCTCTCAAAACTATAGTACAGTATCAAAATCACAATATTGACACATCTATGTATCTTGTTCAGATTTCCCCCAATTTACTTGTTCTTGTGTGTGCATGTATATTTAGATGTATGGAGTTTTATCAGATGTGTAGGTTCATGCATCTACCACCACAGTCAAGACATCGCAGTTTCTTCACCATACGGATCCCTCATGTCGCCCTTTTCTGACCACACCCACTTCCATTCTCCTCTCTCCTTCAGACCTGGCAACCACTAATCTGTGTTGTCTATTTTCTTTCAAGAAGGTTATACAAATGAAATCATACGATGTGTATCCTTTTGGGATTAGCTTCTTTTTAAGCAACATCATTCTCTGGAGAATCATTCAGTTGTGGAGAATGTCTTGTCAATAGTCACTTCTTTTTATTGCCAAGTAGTATTCTTTGGTATCATAGTTTGTGTGCCATTCACCCATGAAGGACATCAGGGTTGTTTCCAGTTTTGCTATTAGGAATAAAACTACTGTGAATATTTGTTTACAGGTTATCCTGTGAACCAAATTTTTTATCCGAGATAAATGCCCCAAAGTTCGATTACTGGGTCGTATGGTAAGTGCATGTTTAGTTTTGTGATGCTGCCAAACTGTTCTTCCCGAGTGGCTGTGACATTATACATTCCCATCAGCAATTTATGAATACATCCAGTTTCTCTGCATTCTCATTAGCTCTGGGTGTTATCACTGGTTTTTACTTTTGCCATTCTGGTGGAGTGATCTTTCATCGTGGTTTTAAAGTTTATTTATTTTTGAGATGGGGAGGGGCAGAGAGAGAGACAGGAGTGAGAAAATCCCAAGCAGGCTCCAGTTGTCAGCGCAGAGCCCAACATAGGGTTCAATCCCACGACCCTGAGATCATGACCTGAGCTGAAATCAAGAGTCGGGTGCTTAACCACTGCCAGGAGCCACCCAGGCACCCCTCATTGTGATTTTAATTTGTATTTCCCTAATAGGTAATGATGGTGAAAATCTTATGTGCTTATTTTCTATCTGTATATCCTCTTCAGTGAAATGTCTTTTGTTATTTTCTAATTGAGCTGTTTGTTTTTTATTATTAAGTTTTGTGAGCTTTTTTATACATTCTACATATGACAAACACATGGTTTGCAAATATTTTCCTCCCAGTCTGAAGGTTTGTCTTTTCTTTCTTTTTTCTTGGAGACAAATTTTTAAATTTTGATGAGGTCCAATTGATTTATGGATTGTCGTTTTGGAATCAGATGTAAGAACTTTTTTTTCTTTTTTTTTTAACCAGGACTTAGATCCCAAAGATTTTCTCCTGTGTTTTCTCTGTAAAATATTAGTTTTGTTTCACATTTAAATCTGTGGTCCATTTGAGTTAATTTTTGTGTAAGGTTTGGAAGTTTAGGTCCGGGTCCAATTTTTGACAAGAACGCCTAATTGTTAGAGCACAATTTGTCGGGAAGGCTATCCTTCCTTCATTGAATTTCTCTCCCACCTTTGTCAAAAGTCAGTTGAACATATTTCTGTGGATTGCACCATATAATGGTGCCTTGGCCTATGTGTCTATTCTTTCTTTAATGCCATACTGTCTTGGTTACGATAGTTAACTACTTTGTGTTAATATCAGATAGAGTGATTCCTCCCACTTTCTTTTTCAACATTTTGTTAGCAGTTCTAAGGCTTGTGTTTGTCCATATATATTTGTCTATGGGTTCAGAAATCCTATGCTAGAAATAGTGTGAAACTTACAGACCAATTTGGGGGACAATTGACACCATTTCTATTTTTAGTCTTCCAATCCATGAACACAGTGTGTATCTTTATTTATTTAGATCTTGATTCCTTTCATCAAAATTTGTGTAGCTTTCTACATTTGATGTTTAATATGTATTCCTTTTCTTTGAAGCAATTTTAAATGATAGTGTGTTTTTCATTGCGGTTTCCACAGGTTTCATTACTGTGTAGAAATTCTGTAGAATTAATTAGAAGTATGTTGTTTATTTTCCACATGTTTGAATATTTTCTGGTTAATTTTCTGTTATTAATTTCTAGTTTGATCCCATTGTGGTCAGAAATCGAAATCTATATGCTTTCAATTCTCTTAAATATTTTTAGATTTATTTTATGATTTTAGGAAGAGCATTACTCTGGAGTGTTTCATGAGGAAGCCAGTGTGTGTGATGAAAGAACTGGATTCCGGGAGCCTGGGAGCATCCGACTCTTGATATCAGCTCAGGTCATGATCTTGCAGTTGTGAAACTGAGCCCTGGAATGGGCTCCATGCTGGGCGTGGAGCCTGCTTGCGATTCTCCCTCTCTCTCTGCCCTTCCCCTGCTCGTGCACTCTCTCTCTCTCTCTCTCTCTCTCTCTCTCTCTCTCTCTCACTCTCTCAAAATAAATAAATAAACATTGAAAAAAAGAACTGGATCCATGTCTTGTGATGAATGATTGAAAGAAACATTTGTAGTTTAGAGAACAAGACTTATAAAAGAGATGTGAGAACTCCTTCAAATACTTGAAGGTCTAACATGCTTAAAAGGGATTAAACTACTGCTTTACTATTCCATGGTTTAGAATTTAGGCCAATGAGCTGAAACTATTCTTGGTCAACATAAGGAATGGACATCCTTGACAAGTGATAAGTCTCCCATCATTTTAAGTACCTAGAAGCACCTGGAAATTAATTATTGGTTGGAGATATTGTTAAATTAAGTTTTCCATGATGGAGCCATTAAACTCCAGTGGCCTGAGTGGTCCTTTACAATTCCAGTCTCAAGTACTTCCAAGTTCACTCATGTTTATGTTCATTATAAAATTAAGTAATTTTATTTTGTAATTTATTTGGAAACCTTTTTTTTTTTTGTACAGGAAGCATAAAACTATGCTTAAATGTAAATAATATTTAAAATAATGTAAAATTTGAAGTAATGTCCTTGTAGACAGCGTAAAATTGGGTAATGTTTGTACAAAAATCTATACTGCTAATTTCTTTTGATTGCCATTCTTATGCCATTACATTTACATTTAGAGTAATTATTGATACATTAGCTCTTAAGTCTGCCATTTTATTCTTTGTTTTATGTTTGTTCATTTTGCTTCTCATTCCTCTTTCTCTTTTCTTGTTTTCCTGTAGGATACTTGAGCATTTTTTTTTAGGAATTCCATTTTTGTTTTTTGTTTATTTATAGTGTTTTTTAGTATATCTCTCTGTAAAGCTTTATGTCATTTTATTTTATTTTATTTATAGTTTTAATATTTATTTCATAGTCTTTTCAATGCAATATACATGTGTACATATTACAGTTACTGATATCAGCACTTAAACCCATGGAGCGAAGTAGAGAAACTTTACTTCCATTTAGTTTCCTTTATGCTTCTTCCCTTTAAATATAAATAAAAACTCATGAAGAGACAATTCTTCTATCCTATTTACTGCTACTTTTTCTCACTCTGTCGGTCTGTCTTCTTGCCTGGAGTCCCATCCTCCTTATGTTATCATTTACTTTCTGGTTTTAGGGGACTCCATGAGCCTTTCTTTAAGGGTAGGTCTGCTGGCAACCAATTCTCTTAGATTTCCTTCATCTGTGAATGTCCTTTTTTTGCCTCATTCCTCAAGGATGTATTTGCTGGATATAAAACTGGCAGTTGACACTGGGTGGGAAAGCAGAGGTCTGACTAGTTCTGCCTGTGGTCAGGAGGGGGTTAGAGTGGGGGCACCGAGGGTCAGCTCCCCACCCACCCTGCTGAAACTGGGAAGAGGAGTGGGGTGCATTGACTGAAGGAAGGTGGGTGTTGTCCAAAAGGCGTCCTATTCTGTTAGGCTACCCTTTTCCTGGCCTTGGGCCAGGGGGAGCAAGCTTTTCTTGGAGCTTTTCTTTGTTGGCGGTCCTGGGTTTCAGACTTCTCCAGTGCCACTGCGGGGATAAGTGGCAGGCAAGGTGCAACCCGGGGAACTCATTCCCATGTCTTTCCTCAAGTCCCAAGTTCCCCAGGTACCCTTACTGCCACCTTTCAAAGGTTTCTGTTTGAGGTGTGATCAACATACAATAAAATGCAACACTATTAAGTATACATTTCGAGGAGTTCTGGTAAAGTTACACATCTGTGCAGCCATCATCACAATCAAGATATAGAACATTTCATCATAACAGAAAGTTCTTTGTGCCTCTCCCAGTCACTCCTTCCCTTCACACCCATCCACGGGCCACCTCTTATCTGTTTTCTGTCGTTACAGATTTGTTTTCGATATTCGTTCCCTTGAGCAATCCGCAGCCTTGAACACAGGCTGGACTCAATGACTTACATTTAATAGTAACACTCGCTAGTGTGAGTCTTTTTAATTTTAGCCATCCCACTGGGTGGGTACTGATATTTCACGGTGGTCTTCTTTTGTATTTCCCTTATGACTAATGATGCTAAGTATCCTTTCATATGCTTGTTTGCTATTCAATATCTATTTTCTTATAAAGTGTCCATCCAAATCTTTTACCCCCTTTTATTTCTTTTTTTTCATTTCTTTTTTTTTTTTTTACTTTAGAGAGAGAACACAGGAGAGCAGAGGAGAGGGGGAGAGAGAGAGAGAGAGAGAGAGAGAGAATCTTAATCAGACTCCAGGCTCAGCACAGAGCCCAACAGGGGGCTCAATCCCATGACTCTGGGATCATGACCTGAGCCAAAATCAAGAGATGGACACTCAGCTGACTGAGCCACCTAGGCACCCCTCTTTTGCCCACTTTTAAAAATTAAGTTGTCAGGTTACCTGGCTGGCTCAGTCGGAAGTGCAATAATTTTTGCAATATATTTCTGTCATAAGCATGCAATGAAGGCACGCACATAACTTGTGTCTTTCCACAGCATCTGCTTTATTCAGTCATCAAGCACGGTTAACATAATTATGAAGCAGGTTCAGGATTCCCAGCTCAATGACATTTCACCACGTGTTTAACTTGGCTTCTTACATGTCACACAAAGCAAAGCACAAGACAAGTTACACAACAAACAAGATAGAACAGGGGGTAGGAAATTAACAAACCAAAGTCAAAATCAGTCTGCAGGCGCACAGTTGAGATAAGGCCTCAGTCTGGTTCAGGTCAGCTCTCTGTACTTACTGCTTATTATGTTAAAGCAGTGATGGATCTCAGGTCTGTTCAGAGATCGATCAGGCAGAATCTTGAGTAGCAGCTGCCCTTTCGAAGTGGTCAGACATAGAGAGGTCAGTGTCTGAGGAGTCTGACGGTTTGCTGCAAAAAATCCTCTCTTTTTTAAAGGTATTTAATCAGTCTTGGGTCTCTGCAGACCGTCTCTGTTTCTGCTGGTTATCAGTTCTGAGTGTCTCATTAGCTGGCGCTGGTCTCTGTGATATCTGGTCTTAGCTGTCATGTCCTTCCTTAGCTGTTACATCATCACTTGACACAGGCTCCTGCTTGATAAGAATGACTCTGTTTTGCTCTCCACAATTTAAAAGACCAGAAGGTTTTAATTTTGATAAAGTTTATTTCATCAGTATTCTCTTTACGGATCATGGTTTTGGGGCCTGTGTAAGAAATCTGTGTCTGTCCCAAAGTTACCAAGATCTTCTCTTACGCTTGATTTTATAAGTTTTATAGTCTTTTTAAAAACTTTTTTTAATGTTTATTTTATTTTTGAGAGACAGAGAGAGACAGACAGACAGACAGACCACAAGCGGAGGAGGGGCAGAGAGAGAGGGAGACGCAGAATTTGAAACAGGCTCCAGGCTCTGAGTTGTCAGCACAGAGCCCGATGTCGGGCTCGAACCCACAAACCATGAGATCATGACCCGAGATGAAGCTGGACACTTAACTGACTGAGCCACCCAGGTACCCGGAAGTTTTATAGTCTTTGTGTTTCACTTTGACCTGTTACCCATTTTATTTATTTTATTTTAATTTTTTTAATGTTTATTTATTTTTGAGAGACATAGAGGCACAGCATGAACAAGGGAAGGGCAGAGAGAGAAGGAGACACAGAATCGGAAGCAGGCTCCAGGCTCTGAGCCGTCAGCACAGAGCCCGACGCGGGGCTCGAACTCACAGACCGCGAGAACATGACCTGAGCTGAAGTCGGCCGCCCAACCGACCAGGCGCCCCTGTTACCCATTTTGGAATAATTTTAGTCTTGCTGCCAGAAGTGTCTGTGCACAGGGAGAGAATTTTTCTGCTCTGGCTGAAAAAAAAAATTTTCGTGTCCAGCATGAGATAAGAGACAACGACCATTTCATTTATCAGACACCATTGAGGTATAATTGATAGTTGTATATGGAACATATTTAAAGTGTATAATTTAGTAAGTGTTGTCATATGTGTATCCTCTTGAAACCATCACTGTGCTCAAGTGAATACATTCGTCACCCTTGGGTCTTCTCACACCCCTTTGTAATTTCTTCCTCCCATGCTTTCCTACCTCCCACACCTAAGCAACCATTGATGTACTTCCTATCATGATAGATTCATAGGAAGAAGGACCACTTGCCAGGAGCCAGAATTGTAGACGGAAATAGCCATTGCCAGAGACATGATGACAAGCCAGGGTTGTGGCAGGGAGTAAAAACCTTGGCCTCTCTCCTCCCATCCTTGGATTTCATGAAGTTGCTTACCATTGGCCAAACCCAACTACCAGCGAGAGGGCAAAGGAGGCCAGGTAATGCAGTCTATGAGGTGCAGCCTTCTAGGGCACATAGCATATAGAGATACTCATATGTACAGAGTATGTCCAATAGGCATCTTTTTCAGGAACTGTTGATGGAAAAATTATAGCACTGGTCAGCCTATGGGCTTGTAACGTGAAGAGAGCAGAAGCAGAACTGTCAAGAACAGCCAGACAATTAAGTGGTCTCTATGTAGGAGGAAATGAGGAGTGTTGGGCAGAGGGCAGTCTCTCTCTCCTGTCCCCTGTGCCATCATTAAAGATGATGTCGAAACCTCTTCTCTTGGTCTTTAGAAACAGGAACTGCCAGCAGTGGCAGAGTCACTACTTGGTATTTCTAAAGTCTGTTTTTTTTTTTTTTTTCCATACAGTGACATCTTTTTCCAGTCCTAATTTGTGTTCCTCTGTCTACTGTAGGTGCCACTGTTACAGACATATTGACTTTATTAAATGGTTCTCATTTAAATTAAACTTAAATTTAAGGGCACCTGGGTGGCTCAGTTGCTTAAGCATCCAACTGTTGATTTTGGCTCAGATCATGATCTCATGGTAGAGGGATTGAGCCCTGGCTCAGGCTCTGCACTGGGCATGGAGCCTGCTTAAGATTCTGTCTCTCTCTCTCTCTCTCTCTGTCTTTCCCCTTTGCCCCTCCCCAACTAGCGCTCACACACATGCACACATGCTCTCTCTCTTAAAATAAAATAAACCTAAATATGACCTTTTAAGCACCAAAGTTCAAGCTTTATTTTTATCCTTTTATTTGTTTTTTTCAGAAAGCCTTGCCATAGCAGGAAGCAGCAAGAATATGGGCTGGATAGGATTGTTGGAGTACTGCTCAGGTGCCTTTGTTTCAGGGGTGAGAATATGGATCCAAATGTCCTGTAAAGCCAGCTCTATGTAGGAAAAAGGGAAAAAATGAGACACGTGGACCAAGTGGAGAGCAGGGAATGGTGGTCTGTCAGTCTTTTCCTGCAGTGGTAGAGTAGGCATGTGGTAGGAGTCTTGGAGGCATAGGCCAACAAAGTAATACATACACCAGTATTACTCTACATCTTCGCCTTTGATATATGGTCCATTTTCTTGCTTTGCAGATGTTGCTGGAACCACAAACCATGTCTTACTCACAAGTCTCAAGTATTTGAGTCTGGGAACCCCTTGACTCATTCCCACAAAACTTCAGCTTCAACCCTGGGTTTCCTCAGCCATAAAATGGGAATCATGCTTTGCTATGAGGAATGTTGTGAGGATCAAGAGAGATTATCTTTGTAAAGTGCTCAGCATGCAGGAGATAGTCAAGGAATTAGTAGCCAATATCCTTAATCCATATTTTGGGGCAGAACATCATGGAGCTTGGTTTAGCATTTCTTCCTACCCGGCCATATCCCCACTCCCACCTCCACTCTTCATCTAAGCTCTTTAGACATGATCATCATTTCCTTTAATTGTTTGTCTTTCTTCCCAGGGGCACCAAGTTTCTTTAGGGATTAAATGGGCTTCTCTCTGGAAACCACACTTCTGTAATCTTACTCTGTAATCTTACTCTGAAACAAGAGGTGGCCCAGGACCCCCGGCTTTTCCATGCTCTAAGCCATGTTCTGCCCTGGTCAACTTGGACACTTTACGTGGAGGCTGACGTGCCTCAGCATCCAGCGCCTGTGAGGACTATCCAGGATGTGAATGCTGTGCATGCTGAGGGTGCATGTTAATTGGCAGGTGGCAGAAAGCTTTCTGCCCTGTCTCTTCTTATATAAGGTCACTTCTTTCTAGGCAGTGATTAAATCATTGAAGATCAGGTGAAGAATTAACAATTTCAGACTGAGGTGTGGGGGGTGGAGATGACCAAATACAAATAAGAACTATTAGAAAATGTTCTTAAAGATATTTTTTATTTATGTTTTTTTTCTAAAATTTGAAATATTTTTTTAAATTTTATAATAGTTTATTTTCAAATTGGTTTACATATAACACCCAGTGTTCATCCCAACATGTGCCCTTTTTAATGCCCATCACCCCCTCTCCCCCCTCCCTCATCCTCCTTACCCTCAGTTTTTTCTTAGTCTTTGAGAGTCTCTTATGTTTGTAGCCAGATGGATGGAACTGGAGGGTATTATGTTAAGTGAAATAAGTCAGTCAGAAAAAGACAGATACCATATGTTTCCACGAATAGGTGGACTTTGTGAGACTAAGCAAAAACCAGGGGGAGGGGAAGAGGGGAAAGGAAAAAAAGACACAGAGAGGGAGGGAGATAAAATATTTATGTTTATTTTTGAGAGAGAGAGAAACACAGCATGAGCAGGGGAGGGGCAGAGAGAGAGAGAGAAACACAGAATCCAAAGCAAGCTCCTGGGTCTGAGCTGTCAGTGCAGAGCCCAACACAGGGCTTGAACCCACGAACCATGAGATCATGACCTGAGTTGAAATTGGACACTTAACCGACTGAACCACTCAGGTGCTCCACTCGAAGAGACTTTTGACCTTTATTTTCAATAGGCATCTCTGGTTATTCTATTTTTCTATATACACAGGTTTGATTACCAGGGTGGTATCATGCATCTGATGTCAGGAAAAGCTACATAATTTGCAGGGCTTCAGTGCAAAATGAAGAGAGAATTCTCTTGTTCAAAACTTATTAAGAATTTCAAGATACCAATAGCAAAGCATCAAACCAAACCCGGGCTTTGTTTGAATGCACAGAATGTATATTTATGAGGCCAGCCCCACACCTAAGATTCAAACCCCTAAATTTCTATTTGATTAGAAACCAAACACCTAACCTCACTTTCGTAGAGTACGTTGACATTCCAAGGCCTTTAGATTTATTACCATAATTTATTAAATAATGTAAAAATCTAGGAATGTGGGGATCATTGCTATTTTCTACCTAGAAATGTGGGGATCATTGTTATTTTCTGCCTGTGAAATTCTGAGGCCTTACATATTTAGAAAATGTGTAACCCCAAACCATTTGAGACATGGCAGCCGAGTTCTTTTACTAGGTGACTTGATGGTGACCAAGGGCCAGTCACTACCCAGATTTATAATCTGCTCTTGATCAAAAATTTGCTTATTTGCTTGACCAAGAAAGTTGGGAAGATGAACTATATCTATAAAACTTCTCTTACCTTAGAAACCCCATCATCATGAATGCCTTTATTGTAGGCTGGGGGAAGGCATCTGTAAGTTATTTGGTTTAATGAGCAACCTCACTGAGAAGTGGCATTTAAAAAGGGCAAATGAGTTCAAGAAAGGTGACTCTAATTGGTGGTCCAAAATTGGAAAACTACTCGCCCAGGGAAGGGGAAGGTTACTTGGATCATTCTCGAGAGTTGACTCCTAGGCAAGCATTTGCCTTTTCACTCATTTGCTTTCTGTTCAGTGGACGTTTCCTTGATAGGATAAATAATTTTCTACAAATTAGGGGTGATGTATTCCACATGAACCAAAGTGTTTTATTTCTCCTTATTATTATCCTTATTGAAAAGAGAATGAATTACCATTGGAATTTTAAGGCAAGGCCATTGACTTAAACCCTATGGACTACCTGTGTGGGAGGCACTTTTGCTAGTAATTGATGAAAAAGCACAACATATAAAAAGGCTGGATGTGCTTAATTTTTGTTCTATTCGAATGACTTTTCAAACAATAGATGTGATATGTGCTAATGTAAAAGGGCTAGAGACTTAAGAAGTATATAATCAGATTTAAGATCACCAAAAATCCACCTACCTAGAATTATACTGTTAGCATTTTAGTGTACTTGTAGTTAAGCTTCCCTAACTCCCTCGCTAGATTTGGCAAAAAGTCTGGGTGCCTCTACCACAATATTGCATAAAATGGCACAGAAGAGCCTAGGAACTGGCAGATTTCCAAAGAGCAGACCTATGAGCTTCTTCTAGAGCTCTCCTTACAGAGTCAGACCTTGCTTGGACCCTTCTCCATCTGATGATGCAGTAATTGATGTCTGGGCAAGGAATTCACCAGAGGGGACAGAGTAAGAGATGCCAGCTGGAAGCATGATGGGAAAGGAGCAGAGAGAGAACAGAACTGTTCTTAGTGCACAGAGGAACCTGTGTAGCTTCCCATTCAGAGTGCAAGTTCATCCTTTCTCTAAATGCAGTATCTATGGGGCACGTGGCTAACCCAATCGGTGGGACAGGGGAATCTTAATCTCAGGGTCATGAGTTTGAGCCTAACGTTGGGTGTTGAGCCTACTTTAAAAAATAATATAAATAAACAAACAAACAAAAAATAAATATACTATTAACCCAACAAACCCAGTTTCTTCTTTTTACTACTTCCCCCTTGGCTGCTAAATGGCTGCCTCTTTCAGGATATTTCTGAAGTGAGGATATGTGCCAACAACAGAAGAGAAGCCCTATTTAAGAAAATATAGGTGGTGGGGACCTGGATGGCTCAGTCAGTTAAGCATCCAACTCTTGATTTCAGCTCAGGTCATGATCTTCTGGTTTGTAAGACTGACCTCTGTGTTGGGCTCTGTGCTGACAGCATGGAGCTTGCTTGGGATTCTTTCTCTCCCTCTGTCTCTCTCTGTCTCTCCCCTACTCGTATTGTCTCTGTCTCTCTCAAAATAAATTATATATATATATATATATATATATATATTTATATATATATAAAATCTCCTCCCCTCTGCCCCCTGCTGGAAATTTCAGGCCAGTACTTGCCACCTCAAGTGCCACTCTCAATTCTCCTAGTGACTAGGTTGTTTTTTTGGAGTCTAGGTTCCAACCACACATGGGAGACATTAGCCGTGGGAAAAAATGTAGCTGTGTATATTCTTTCCTGAAAGAAAAAGCATTCCTGCTAAACTAGCCAATACAGGGATCCAAGAAGCAACAGTCCTTTTGAAAGAGGCACTAACTTTTTGGAAATGACCATTTTGATGGTCTGCTGGCTGTGGAGGTGATGGTAATGAGCACACAGTCAGAACTCCGGATGGCTTAAAGCCTAACTAGGACTAAGAACTGTGCTCAGCTCTTCATCTGTCTCACTTAATCTTCTCAAAAACCCTATGGGATAAGTAACTACTCTTACCTCCATTTTCACAGATGATATTGATTATTCCAGCATTCATCATCATAGCTGATGCTGCACCTTGTTTCAGTCACCATCTTCATGCTAATTGTCACACACCAAAACTTATGCTTCTCTAGTAGCCATCTTGTTGCCGGTAGTCTCACATGGAACCTTAAAATTATTCTGGCAGCCATCCTCATGCCTGTGATGTTACACTGAATCTTCACCTTATTGCTGCCTTTCTTATCATGTTTGCTATTTCACACTGAAGTTTATTATTTAGGAGTCTTATTCAGGAGTCGACACTGTACTGGTTGTCTCACCCTGAAACAACCTTATCATGCAGTCATCTTTGTTCTTGTCCCACACTGTCATGTGATCATTTGAAGTAGCTGTCTTCACACCTATAGTGGCACACTGAATAATTGCCTTACTTCAGCCTTCATCATCATGCTGTGGTCACACACACAACTTCAACTTATTCTGGTGGTCATCCACTTGTTATTATCTGACACAATGCTGATTCTACTCCAGTGGTCCTCTCCATCTTCATGCTGCTTGTCTCACCTGAACGTTGCCCTTATTCAAAGACATCTTCTCGGTAGTTGTGCCATGCTGAATCTTGACCTATTTCATCAGTAATATTCTAGATTGTGGACACGCTTTAATATTTATTTATTTTTGAGAGAGAGACAGACTGTGAGTGGGGGAGGGGCAGAGAGAGAGGGAGACAGAATCTGAAGCAGGCTCCAAGCTCCGAGCTGTCAGCATAGAGCTTGATGCAGGGCTTAAACTCATGAACCGTAAGATCATAACCTGAGCTGAAGTCGGACACTTAACCGACTGAGCCACCCAAGCACCCCTATTGTGAACGCACTTTAAACCAAACTTTATTCCAGTGACGTTAATTGTTGTTGAGTCACGGTGCACTTCAGCCTTTCTCCACCAGTACTCTTCTTACTTGTGTTGGCTTAACTGTATCTGGGCTCTCATCTTCATCCTGGTTGCTACTCACTGAACCTCAAATGTATTCCAGTGTCCTCTTTATGCTTTTGTTGCAGACTGTTTATTCACTTTACTCCAGTGGTCAACTGAATGCTTGATATCACATGTGAAACAAAACATTTTTCCACTGGTCATCTTCACATATCTTGTGTCATACTGAATCTTAACCTTGCTCCAGCAGTCCCTGTCATGTTGGCTGTCTCATAAGGAACTTTAATCTAATACCATGGCCATCACTACACTTGTCCCTCACTCAAGCATAACCTTTTTCAAGCAATCATGACCCTGACAATGTTCGATCTTATGACACTTAACCTTAACCTTACCCCATTGGTCATCTTCAGGTCTGTGGGCTCCCACTGAACAACAGCTTGATGGCGGGGGTCAGCTTCATGTTTGATGCCTCACAATCAACCTTATCTATATTCCAGTGGTCTTCTTCATAAATGTAGTCTCACACCGAACATGGCCTTACTCCAGAGGATCTTCACATTTGTTTTCTCAGACTGAACCCTAATCTTTTTCCAGCAGTCATCTTACACTTGTTGCCTCACACTGAAGCGTAACCATTTCTGTAATTCATCCACTTGTTTATTGCTGCACACTGAACCTTACGCTTATTCCAGCAGATGTCTTCAGACAAATTGCCACATGTTGAACGTTAATCATATTTCAGGTTTGTCATCTCGTTCTGAACTTCTGTTATAGCTGTCGTCATGATGCTTGAGAACCTTCATTCCAGCAGTAATCAAATCAGCATGCTCATTCCTCACATTGACTGTAACTTTATTCCAGCACCCAGTTCCTAGTTTTTTATTCATTTTAAGCATAGTTTATGTATTGCTTGATTTCTCTAGTTCCAGAACTCTATATATATTTTTTATGTTTACTTATTTTGAGAGTGAGAGAGAGCATGCAAGTGAGTGTATGGGCAGAGAGAGAGGAGAGCAAAAATCCTAAGCAGGCTCCCAAGCTGATAGCGTGAAGCATGATGAAGGGCCCAACTTTATGACCTGAACCAAAACCAAAAGTCAGACGTTTAACTGACTGAGCCACCCAGGCACCCCAAGAACTCTATCATTTTTTTAACTGAAGTCTAGTTGGCATACAATGTTACATTAGTTTCAGGTGTATAACATAATGATTGGACAAGTCTATATATTCTGCTGTGCTCACCGCAAGTGTAGCTTCCATCTGTCCCCATGAAGTGCTATTACAATATCATTGACTATATTTCCTATGCTGTGCCTTCCATCCCTGCCACATTCATTCCATAACTGGAAACCTGGGCCTCTCATCCCAGCTTTTTGCTGTGCACTAAGAATAACTTTAATTCAGGGGTTATCTCTACAGTCACCAACTCGCACTGAACATTAACCTTATTCCAGTCGTCATCTTCACACTATTGTCACACTCTGATCCTTAACCATAATCTATCAGCCATTTTCTTGGTTGTTACGGCACACTGAATATTATCCTATGCCTACAGTGACCTTCTAGCTTGTGGTCACAGTCGATGCCTTTGCCTTATTCCAGCCATCAAGTTCATGGTTGTTGTGTCACACTAAACTTTATTTCCCCAGTGATCTTCTTTCTTGTTGCTTTACACCAAACCTAACCTCACCCAGCAATCAGCTTGATGCTCTTCACCTCACATTGAGGAATAAACTCACTCTGGCATTTATCATCACCCTCGTGTTAAACTGAAACGATCCTTTTTTGAGCAGCCATCTAATTGCTTATGCTGCTCAGTGAGCCTTAACCTCATTCCTACAGACACCTTCAGGATTGTTCTTCACACTGAGGACAGCCTTATTCCAGTGCTCACCTTCATGCTTGGTGTCTCGTACTGAACCATAACCTTTTCCCAGTGAAAGTTGCCTGCTTTTGTAGTACAATGAACAAGTGGTCATCCTCATGCTTCTGCTTTCAACCTGAATCTTAATTTCACTCCAGTGGTCACCCGTGGTGGTAATCTTGCACCTTCTGATTAGTAAACCAGTCAGGTGTATAAGCCTGTTATCAAACACTGAACATTCACTTTATTTCAAATGCTGTCTATACTCGCTGTCTCACTCTGAACATTAATATATTTCATGGAAGTCATTTTAAAAAGTAAACGTGGCTGTATTTTTTGGTGCTAAGTATTTAAAATAAAATAATCTCTTGAATTGCTATGGTTTAAAAATAAAAATTTCCAGTGCGCCTGGGTGGCTCAGTCGGTTAAGCATCCGATTCTTGATTTTGGTTCAGGTCATGATCTCACAGTTCATGAGTTCGAGCCCCACATCAGGCTCTGCACTGACGACATGGAACCTGCTTGCGATTCTCTTCTCTCTCTCTCTCTCTCTCTCTGTCTGCCCCTCCTCTGCTTGCTCTCTCTCTCGCTGTCAAAATAAAAACATAAACTTAAAAAATAAAAAAAAACACCAAAATTTTCCATTCTCTCTTAGAAAAAACATGCAGCACAAATTAACTCAGTGAAAACAGAATTACATTTAAAATACATCTAGAAAATGGGTGTGCCTGGCTGGCTCAGTCGATAGAGCATGCAACTCTTGATCTTAGGGTTGTAAGTTTAAGCCCCATGTTGGGTGTAGAGATTATTTAAAACAAAATCTTAAAAATTTTTTAATTATGGGCGCCTGGGTGGCTCAGTTGGTTAAGTGGCCGACTTCGGCTCAGGTCATGATCTCGCAGTCTGTGAGTTCGAGCCCCGCGTCGGGCTCTGTGCTGATGGCTCAGAGCCTGGAGCCTGCTTCAGATTCTGCGTCTGCCTCTCTCTCTGCTCTTCCCCTGCTCGCTCTCTGGCTCTCAAAAATAAATAAACGTTAAAAAAAATTAAAAAAAAATTTTTTTAATTAAAAAAATTTTAATTTAAGTCCAAGTTAGTTAACATATAGGCTAATAATGATTTCAGGAATAGAATTTAGTGATTCATCACTTACATAGAACACCCAGTGCTCACCCCAGCAAGTGCCTTCCTTAATGCCCATCACCCATGTAGCCCATCTCCCCACCCAACACCCCACCAGGAACCCTCAGTTTGTTGTCTGCATTTAAGAGTCTCTTATGGTTTGTCTCCCTGTTTTTGCTTTGCTTCCTCTATGTTCACCCGTTTGTTTCTTAAATTCCACATATGAATGAAATCATATATTTGTCTTTCTCTGACTAACTTATTTCACTTAGCATAATACACTCTAGTTCCATCCATGTTGTTGCAAATGGGAAGATTTCATTCTTTTTGATCACCAAATAATATTCCATTATATATATATATATCACATCTTCTTTATCCATTCATCTGTCAGTGGACATTTGTGCCCTTTCCATTCTTTGACTGTTGTCGATAGTGCTGCTATAAATAAACATCGGGGTGCATGTGCTCCTTCGAATCAGCATTTTTGTATCCTTTGGATAAATACCTAGAAATACAATTGCTGAATCATAGGGTAGTTCTATTTTTAATTTTTTGAGGAACCTCCATACTGTTTTCCAGAATGGCTGCACCAGTTTGCATTTCCACCAGCAGTGCAAAAGGGTTCCTCTTTCTCTGCATCCTTGCCAACATCTGTTGTTGCCTGAGTTGTTAATATTAGCCATTATGACAGGTGTGAGGTAGTATCTCGATGTGGTTTTGATTTGCATTTCCCTGATGATGAGTGATGTTGAGCATCTTTTCATGTGTCTATTAGCCATCTGGATACTTTAGAAAAGTATCCATGTCTTCTGCCCATTTCTTCACTGGATTATTTGTTTTTTGGGTGTGAGTTTGATAAGTTCTTTATAGATTTTGGATACTAACCCTTTATCTGATATGTCATTTGCAAATATCTTCTCCAATTCTGTCAGTTGCCTTTTAGTTTTGCTGATTGTTTCCTTCACTGTGCAAAAGCTTTCTATCTTGATGAGGTCCCCAAAGTTCATTTTTGCTTTTGTTTCTCTTCCCTCCAGAGACATGTCAAGTAAGAAGTTGCTGCAGCTGAGGTCAAAGAGGTTGTTGCCTGTTTTCTCCTCTGGGATTTTGATGGCCTCCTGTCTTATGTTTCGGTGTTTCATCCATTTTGAGTTTATTTTTGTGTATGGTGTAAGCAAGTGGTCCAGGTTCATTCTTCTGCATGTTGCTATCCAGTTCTCCCAGCATCATTTGCTGAAAAGGCTATCTTTTTTTTTCTATTGGATATTCTTTCCTGCTTTGTCGAGATTAGTTGGCCATCTGTTGGTAGGTCAATTTCTGAGTTATCTATTCTGCTCCATTGATTTATATGTCTGTTTTTGTGTCAGTACCATATTGTCTTAATGATTACAGCTTTGTAATACAGCTTGAAGTCCAGAATTGTGATGCGTCCGACTTTGGCTTCCTTTTTCAACATTACTTTGGCTATTAGGGGTCTCTACTTGTTCCATACAAATTTTAGGATTGTTCATTCTAGCTCTGTGAAGAATGCTAGTGTTATTTTTATAGGGATTGCATTGAATATGTAGATTGCCTTGGGTAGTATTGACATTTTTACAATATTTGTTCTTTTGATCCATGAGCATGGAATGTTTTTCCATTTTTTTGTGTGTCTTCTTCAATTTCTTTCATAAACTTTCTATATTCTTTAGTGTCTACATTTTTCACCTGTCTGGTTAGGTTTATTCCTAGGTATTTTATAGTTTTTGGTGTAATTGTAAATGGGATCAATTCCTTGATCTCTTTTTCTTCTGCTTCATTATTAGTGTATAGAAATGCAACTAATTTCTGTACATTGATTTTATATCCTGCAACTTTGCTGAATTCATATATCAGTTCTAGCAGATTTTTGGTGGAATCTGTTGAATTTTCCACATAGTGTATCATGTCATCTGCGAAGAGTGAAAATTTGACTTCCTCGCTACCAATTTGGATGCCTTTTATTTATTTTTTTTTGTAGTCCAATTGCTGAGGCTAAGACTTCCAACACTATGTTAAATGACAGTGGTGAGAGTGGACATCCCTGTCGTGTCCCTGACTTTAGGGGGAAAGCTCTCAGTTTTTCCCCATTGAGGATGATATTAGCGTTGGGTCTTTCATATATGGCTTTTATGATGTTGAGGTGTGTTCTTTCTATCCCTACTTTCTTAAGGGTTTTATCAAAAAAGGATGCTGTATTTTGTCAGAGGCTTTCTCTGCATCTATTGAGAGGATCATGTGGTTCTTATCCTTTCATTTATTTATATGATGTATCACATTGATCGATTTGCAGATATTGAACCAGCTCTGCATCCCAGGAATAAATCCCACTTGATCGTGGTGAATAATTCTTTTAATGTGGTGTTAGATCTGGTTTGCTAGTATCCTGTTGAGAATTTTTGCATCCATATTCATCAGGGAAATTGGTCTGTAGTTATCCTTTTATCTTCTTAGTGGAGTCTTTGTCTGGTCTTGGAATCAAAGTCATGCTGGCCTTGTAGAATGAGTTTGGAAGTTTTCCTTCCATTTCTATTTTCTGGAACACCTTTAAAAGAATAGATGTTTTCTCTTCTTTAAATGTTTGGCAGGATTCCTCTTGAAATCCATGTGGCCCTGGACTCTTGTTTGTTGGGAGTAAAAACAAAATCTCAAAAATATATATATTTAGAAAACAAACATACTTATATTAGGTTAGTATGATACGGAAATGCTGGTAACAAAACCCAACACGAATAAAATGCAAACATTTGTGTCTTATCATGTTCGCATGCATCATAAAAATAATAAAAACATGTTTTAAACTTTTATAGGAGATGAATATAAACATATAAACAGACTATTTTCTTACATCATACACAACAATAAACTCAAAATGGATTAAATACCTAAATGTGAGACCTGAAACCATAAAACTCATAAAAGAAAATATAAGCAGTTATTTCTTGGACATCAGCCTTAGCAATATATTTATGGATCTGTCTCTTTGGGCAAGGGAAACAAAAGCAAAGATAAACTATTGAGACTACACCACAATAAAAAGCTTCTGCACAGCAAAGGAAACCATCAACAAAACAACAAGGCAAAATACTAAATGGGAGAAGATATTTGTAAATGATATATCTGATAAAGGGTTAATATCTAAAAATATACATAACTGATACAACTCAACACTAAAGAACCAGTCTGATTAAAAACTAGGCAGGAGGCCTAGATAGACATTTTTCCAAAGATAACATACAGATGACTGTATGTAGACACATGAAAACATGCTCAACATCACTAATCATCAGGGAAATGTAAATAAAAACTATGATGAGATTTCATCTCACACCAGTCAGAACGGCTAGTATCAAAAAGACAAGAAATAACAAGTGTTAGCGAGGATATGGAGAAAATGAAATCCTGGCACACTATTAGTGGGAATGTAAATTGGTACAGCCACTGTGGAAAACAGTATGGAGGTTCCTCAAAAAAATTAAAAGTAGAAATAGCATATGATTCAGTAATTCCACTACTGGTTATTTATCTAAAGAAAACAAAAAAACACCACTTTGAAAAGATATATGCACCCCTATGTTTAATCCAGCATTATCTACCATAGCCAAGATATGGAAGCAGCCATGAGTTCTTGCCATTTGTGACAATGTGGATGAACCTGAAGGGTATTCTACTAAGTTAAATAAGTCAGACAAAGACAAAATACCATATGATTTTTACTTACATGTGGAATCTAAAACAAACAAACAAACAAATGAAAACAGACTCTTAAATACAGAGAATAAACTGGCGGTTGCCAGAAGAATGGAGGGTGGGAAGATAGGCAAAATAGATGACGGGGAAAGGGTACAAATTTCCAGTTATAAAATAAATAAATCATGGAAATGAAAAATACAGCATGAAGAATATAGTCAATAGTATATTGTAATAGAACGTTTGGTGACTTACACATATGGTGAGCACTGAATAAAGTAAAGAATTATTGACTCACTATGTTGTATACCTGAAACTAATATAACATTTTATGTCAATTATACTTTATATTAAAAATTCATATAAATAGAAAAACTGTTCCTTGTTTATTTTTGCCTCAAATTTTCTTCTATAGTCAGTGATAAAACTTTTTACTTTTTCAAGTATATGACAGCTCTCAGTATGAATTTCTCACTGTAACATTCACTTTTCATTTTATGATACACAGATTAGGTATTCATGATGTGTTTTTAAATGAATAATTTAATGTCAAACCCAGGGTACTGCCATGTAACCAGAGAAGACTTACATGCATGCCATATTGCTCTGTGCTAGTCTGATATATGCTAGCCTGTACTGCCATGGTAGCGATTCCTCGTTCCTCTGATTTCTCTTCTTCAATCTTGGGAATGCCAGGCACATCAGAGGAAAGTTTATTCATATTTTTCCATAAAGGGTCTTTGGAAAAGGATTTCTTTACATTTATGGGGCTTGATTACATCCCCTGATTCTGAAGACTCATCTGTCTCTGCAGTTCCTACTACCCGAACAGTTTGTACTTGGTCACATACAGTTGGGCCTGTAGGTAACTGCACACTAGACTTAGAGTTTGGGAGCCTCATCCAGTGCCTGATCCTGCTATAGAAGTGAGAGCTGAAGCAGGGCTTGAATTTTGACCGATCTGAATCTGCATATGAGCAGATTCATTCTCTGCCACCAGAATCTGTTCCACAGAATGTTCCATCCTGCTGAGATCCAATGGTTTCCACGATTACTTGTTTTAATATAATTTATCCTTCCACCTTTGCTCATTATTAAGACATTTGTAATCGATGCTTTACTCCTTCCCCGTTTCATTCCTCAATTATTCAGTGTGGTTTGATTTCTGTAGAGGACCTGGTCACTGAGTATAGACAGAGGAGGTAGAGATGAGTAGCCCACTGCCCCTTGGGAAGGGCCCTCATGGCCCCAAGCCAGCTCTAATGCATAGGCACAATTCTCCCCCCAACCCCCACCACAACCGAGACTTGCAGTAGTCGTTTTTAAAATTTTTTTAAATGTTTATTTATTTTTGAGAAAGAGAGACAGAGCACAAGTGGGGGAGGGGCAGAGAGAGAGGGAGACACAGATTCTGAAGCAGGCTCTATGCTCTGAGCTGTCAGCACAGAGCCCAACCTGGGGGCTTGAACTCACGGACTGTGAGATCATGGCCTGAGCCAAAGTGAGACACTCAACTGACTGAGCCACTCAGGTGCCCCACTTGCAGCAGTCATTTTGATGCTGGTGTCACACACCGGACATTTGCGTTATTGGAGTCTTGGTCTTAATGTTCCTTGTCTCCTGACCAGCAGCAGTTCCAGGTATTATCACCGTTCTTGTTGTCTCACATTAAACCTTAAATTTATTCCACTGAACATCCTCATGCTTAACTCACTTCTAATTTAAACTTATTTTTCCAAGGTTAACTTCATGCTGTGTCTTATAGTGAACTTTACCTTTTTACAGGCTGGAATCCTAATGGGCACCTGTAGAAAATACTCAGTGCCCAGCACTCTCCCAGGCCAGGTCTCCAGGCTGGCTGCCTGACTCTGCTACTCCTGAATGCCTAAGAAGGCATATACCTGTACACTGCCTCAAAGGCAGGAAGAGGCTACAGATGGCACATGCTTGATATCAGGAGAATCACTAAATCCCTGAATCACATAGAGTTCCAATCAAGTATAATTATCCCAGGAACCACTCGTTCGGCCATGACCAAGAAGCAGACTACCTCTGTACAAGTTTATCTGATGTGGTTTCAAATCAAGAGTAAGACACTCAAATGCTACAAGCCCACTTGAAACCATGTATTGTTTACTCCTTGATGGAACAAGGTCATCACATTATCAGGGACAGAGAAGAAAGGGAAACCTGAATGAGTTTTGTAAAGTGAAATGCAGAGGGCTGCCTAAGGCTTCACAGATAAAGTTCTGGTGAGCAACACCCCTTTGAGGCGATGGAAGTGCCCCTCTGAGAAGACCAAAATGACAAATGGGTTCAGACTACCAACAGCCAATGGCTTTTAGCAGGGAAAAAAAGGAGAGAGCCATTTTGTTGAGGGCAAACCCAGTTCTCCATACTAAAGATGTTCAAAAACTAAATTCTGTAGAAACATGCACTTTTACTATGAGCAAATGACTTGTACTAAGAGGCTTTCTGGCATCACATGGAAGAATTGACTTTCAGTCCCACCTTAACCAATATGGGTGACCCTTCCTCTTGTGTGTGGGGTATGGTCTTGGTACAGCTGTATTAATCCAACAACTCATTGACGTTTTTAATCCCAGGGGCCTTTGGAAAGGTAAATCAGAGCGTAGGGGCATGGGAGAGTTAAGACATGCCAAGATTGTTTGGAGACACTATTGTCAGAACTCAGTGCATCAAGAAGGAGATCAGAATGGAACTTGAAGATTGCAGAGGTGGATAGAAGGAGCATCCCAGTTTGGGCTTATTACTCGCACGGAAGGTGTTGTGGATACAACAGAGAGATTTATTCAACTTCTTCAGCAGCTGGAGTGGTTAGAAAGATAAGGTGGTAGTTGCACTTAGAGGGATAATTTGGTTTCTCTATTTCACCCTTTTGTCTTCTCTAGATGCTTGAGATTTGGGTCAATTTACGTGGGAGTCAGAGCAAGAGGTTTGGTAAAACTAAGAGAACAGGAATTTTGTTTTGAAAGGCAGTATGACGAGGTGAGTAGTTTAAGGAATATAGAAAAGCCTGGCATGAGGTACAGAATATTATTCATCCTGGACTTTCTTCCAGACATGTAGCACTTCAAAATGCAAGCCATGTTGAAAAGTGAAGACAGTGGTAGGAGTGTCCAGGAGAGGAAGGGTCACGGATGGAATCCACCACTGCCCTGTTGAAAGGAAATTCTGAGTGCAGCGGTAAGTGATTGTGTACATTCAACATAAACTACTCATATTGTTTATTTCGAATAAAAATCTAGGGGAATTCCTCAGTGACTCAGTAGTTGTGTATCTTTTGAATGTAAACTGGTTTTCTAATATATGAATCCGGTTTCCAGGTAATCCTTGGAGATAAAATTTTGGTTTTGAAAATCAGTGTTTCATGTATATTAGGGGTTGTGATGGGTTTCACTCATCCAGAGGAAAGATAAATATTTTCATTGTTTTTGGATCCTCAGAAAATGTGAACTTAGGCTTTGCTAGACCTCTGAGAAGTCCTGTCTGACAAAGAAAGATGGAAAAGGCTGAATAGAGACTAACTTACCCATCATCACTCTGGTGACAAAAGAACCTACAACCACCCTTCACTCCAGATAGTTAAAATTCCAGAACCCGGAGGGTGGAGTACATTGATTATTAATGCTAAGGAGAGACTAGGAGGTGAGCCGTCTGCACATCTGTTCCATATCTGTTACAGAGGACTACAAAAGAAGCCGGGGCTTCCCAGGGCTTAAGTGTGAGCTTTGGTTATTTATGAGATTATTCAGCCCATATCCCTAGGCTAGAAATGACAGCAGGTTTCAGGATGAAAGCTCATGCAGTTTCCCATGGGTGACCATGACTGCTTCTCTTCCGAATGTCATGTGAGTGCAAGTCCAAGAGAGCAAAGTGTAACGTCTCTCCTCCCCGACCTGCTGGTGAGCCACTCGGGGCTGATTTCACCTGTACGTCCCGATCGCCTGGACTTTAACCTGGATAGCCTCCTCAGCACACTCTGAAGCTGATTCGGGAGGGCCGCTGCCGCAAACACCTCAAGGCATCCAGTGCAGGCTCTGTGCTTTCAGGGGGATAGACCATTACGGAATGAGAGGGAGATTCTCGGCTGGGTATGGAGATGCTAGGTCTCTCCTAAGTCCTTTGGCCTCCTGCTTTTACTGCCAGCCTTGGCAGCTGAGCAGCTATTAACAACTGGCATATAACATCCAGAACGTATTCCCAAAAAACCTCTTACCGAGAGAGCAGGGAGTACAAAAATGCAGGAAGGTAGAATGGGGAGGAAACCAGTCCCCACTGTGTCACTGCCCCTTCGCAAACACCAGACACCCCTAAAGACATTAAAGTAACTGAGAGGTCCAAGACTATATTCTAAACATGTGCCTTACATCCAGGATCCTTATTTTCTAGGGCTTTGGGATACTTCCCAAATTTTAGCAAATAGAAGCCTAAATTTTTAAAAAACCTAAAATGAACTTCAAAAGCAGAAATAGAATGAACCTCATTTTCTAGTCACGATGTGGGAAAACCAAAACTGCAATATCATATAGCTTTGGATCAAAGGGGAATTGTAACAAAAACCACAATAATAATTAATTTTGAAATCATCGGTAATAACACTGTGATGATTAATTCAATGTGTCAACTTGACTGGACTAAGAGATGCCTGGATAGCTGGTAAAACATTATTTCTGGGCTTGTCCGTGAGAGTGTTACCAGAAGATATTAGTGTTTGACCCAGTGACTGAGTAAAGTGTTCTGTGCTCACCAAGTTCACGGGCAAGCATCCAATCTTGAGGGCCTAAATAGAACCAAAAGGTCAAGAGCGAATTCCCTTGCTCTCTTCTTGAGCTAGGCTGTCCATCTTTTCCTGCTCTTGAAGATTAAAGCTACTGGTTCTGTTTTTCAGACTCCGGGAGTTACACCTGAAACCCCCTGGTTCTCAGGCCTTCCACTTAGGACTGGGAGTTACATCATCAGCTCTCCTGGTTCTTACGTGTTCCAACACAGGCTGAATTATATCACCAGCCTTCCTGGCTCTCCAATTTGCGGATAGCAGATTATGGGACTTCTCAATATTCATAACTGCATGAGCCAATTCCTGTAGTCTCTCTCTACATATACATATATAGATATAGATATAGATATGTAGAATGTGTATTGGTTGTTTCTCTAGAAAATCCTAATCCAGACATTATATATATATATATATATATATATATATTTATATATATATATATGTATATATATATATATATATATATATATATATAACTATAGAATGGACTAAAACCATATTTAGAGGAAAATCAACAACTTAAATATTTTTATCATTAAACAGCAAAGAATTAAAAGATAGTATCCTAGGGTGCCTGGCTGGCTCAGTTAGTTAAGCATCTGACTCTTGATTTAGGCTGAGGTCATAATCTCATGGTTCGTGGGTCTGAGCCCTGCACTGGGCTCTGCACTGACAGCATGAACCCTGCTTGGGATTCTCTCTCTCTCTGTTCCCCTCCCCCACTTGCGATTTTCCAAAAAATAAACATATAAATAAATAAGTAAAAAAATAAAAATAAATAAATAAATGACATATCCTGAATATGTATTGAAAGCTTATTCTGTGTAAGGCCTGAACAATACATATCTCATTTAACCTTTTTAGCACTGCTGAGATGGGTACTGGTTTTTGCCCTTCATAGTACTTAGGAGGTAGGTATTTTGCCCTTACCTTTCTGAAATGTTCAGAAATTTAATCAGACACATCCACACAATGTTCTAACTAGGATATCTATTTCCAAGATATCACATATTTCTTGATTCGATGCCACAAGTATTTATTAGTGCATGTTACGTACAGGACAGTATAACAAAGCAATTAGTAATGGATGTTTTCTACCCTGCGAAACCCAGTTGTGTGTGTATGCTACAGATGAGCGGGAGGATGTGGCTCATATTATGATCACGACTAAGCCTACTAGCTAAACTTGCCTGTAGGAAATGCTCAAAATGACGCATAAACCCGGCACCATGGCTGCAGAGAGTAAAGTGATTCCAACTTTGGGTGGGAGCAGGAGTCAACTATGGTGCTTGTTGCCATAGCTCATGGAAGCAGTTCTGAGTGGTTCAAACAATCAGTTAATGTGATCGAAGCAGGAAAAGCATACACATTTCCACTTTATTGAAATATTGCATAGATACAGAGCAGTTGGGCACATCCATTCTAAGGCACTGTTCTGGTTTGAATACAAGTTCACAAGAGAGAAAAGAGAAGCCATTACATTCTGTAGTTTTCATCTCTACATTCAGACTCCTCCCATGTTACATGTTTATTGCTACTGGGATGTCAATTTTAATCCCACACTTATAGCAGCATCATACAGGGACCTGGGTGACAATTAAAGATACGTCCTGGCTGTAGCACTTGATATGCTTTGGCACTTAATTACAAACTCTCTTGCATTGTTCTCCATTTATTTCCCAACTCCTGTTTAACTAACAATATTATAAACTCCTTATGAATCGGACTCATGGATTAATGTCTTTACTAGTTTCCATTGAGCCTAGAACAGGACCAATTAGGCACATAGTACTTGCCCCCAAAATACTTATATTCAATATCACTGCCGAGAACTTCAATTGAATAGAACAAAATACACTTTCCCTAGTGCTAGTTTAAGGAAAGAATGACTGGCATCCTCATAAAGGGAAAACACTTGAATGTCCTACTTCTTGTATTTTATAACAAGGAACTAGACTGAATGAATATTTTCATGTATTAACAGCTATAACTGACAAAGAGAGTTCTTCCCTTGCTACAGGAATTTGAGTCCTTACCATAGTATACGAGAACGTTTATATAAGTAGCAATATGTGTGTGATTATAAGTAAAATTCAAAGAGGTTGAGAATCACTGAGTGACTTATAAATTATCCCAATTAGTGACCCTCACCTCCTTAAAATGATGTGTGTGTTACATAAAAAATGTATATACGTAAAGAATTTTTCATAACACCCTTGAAACAACTGGAGATAACTAGGCTTGGGAGTAATGAGACTATACTGATAGCTATAGAAATTGTTAAAGGTGGTGTGTTCCAAGGAATATTTGCAGAATATTAGTTCTGTGGGTTATTACTGGGTATACATAAAAAAGGGTTCTGGGGTCAAACAGGTTTGCAAAACATTGAGCCAAAAGAGGTGCTTTATCTGCCTTTACTGGAGGACCTCTCGGAGACGCTCACATGCTGATATGCACTGTGTATCTAGAAGGTGGAGACAGCAGGGATTTCCGAACTTATTCGTAAAATATCTTGTAGAACTAAGTGCTCTATGACACACAGTTAGGGGGACACTGAATTAAAGAATGGGCAAAATCGTAAAAGCACTGAGAGACACATCGGTGAATACCAAAGAAGAGTAAAAAGCCCCAGACACTGGTTTCTCCGTCAATCTAAGTTAAATTAGATCTACTTGTATGACATCAACTGTCCAATGGATTCTTCCACAAAGAGCTTGGTTGGTCTGTGAACAAAATAAATCATCAAATTAATACTCAGCTCTAAGCAGCATCACCCCAGACTGCCAACTAAACAGACTAGCAAACTTTGCAAAATTTATAAGTAAAGGTTAAAATCTTAGTTTCCTTAAGCATAAACAATTTCAATGGAAATAACCTAGTTCTTACCAGGCAAATGTGTTCTCAACACATTTTTATTATTTGACAAAATACGCTGTCTCCTTTCTTGCTACTTAGGACACATATAAAGCTTTGAATTAACATAATCCCCTTTAATAATGACAACAGAATAATTATGGTGCTGCTTTAGTAGTTATGTTGATAGACATGGTCATCCATTATATTAACCCTACTCTGAAAAGGATTGTCATCAATTATATGCTTTACGCTTATATCTAGGATAGAGTTGGCTTGGGCCACAAAACATCTCATTGTTAAAAAAAAAAAAGGGAGAGACAGCGTAAATCAAATCTGGGAATGTTGCAAGAGTAGATGGAAACTCTAGAATTTATATACTTTGGAAGAAGGGTTTTTAAAATAGTTTTTTAAACCTGTTCTCAAAAGGTCAAACAGAAAGATTCTTCCAAGACAAACAGGCTGCTGTAGGTTAATTTTTTTTTGAGTTAGTGTCAATTTCTGTAGGAACCTGTTCTCTTCAAATATTCTTAAAGAAGTCCTCTAAAGTGAGTGACTTGGTGCATAATAAGGCCTGCCCTCTGCCTGAAGCTTTTCGAACAGTGACTACACTTGTATGGCTTCTCCCCTGTATGAATTCTTAAATGAATAACAAGGCTTGGTCTCTGTCTAAAGCTTTTCCCACAGTAATTACATTTAAAAGGTCTCTCTTCTGTGTGAGTTCTCTGATGCAAAGTAAGAGCTGTCAGTCTACTAAAACTTTTCCCACAACTGTGACATCTGTGAGGTTTTTCACCCGAATGAGTTTTCAGATGTCTTTTGAGACTCGATCCATGACAAAAGCTTTTCCCACACTCAAGACATTTGTATGTTTCTTCTTCAGAATGGGTTCTCTGGTGCCCTATAAGGTGTGACCGCCGAGTGAATCGCTTTTTACACACAGTGCATTCATAGGGTCTCTCCCCGGTATGAAGTCGTTGGTGTCTATAAAGGTCTGAACTACGAAGGAATCTTTTTCCACACTCAGGGCATTTATGAGGTTCCTCTCCTGAGTGAATTCTCTGGTGCCCTGTAAGTTGCGACTTCCGCGCAAAACATTTTCCACATTGAGAACATCGGTGAGGTTTGTCCCCTGGACTCTTTTTCTTCTGGGGTCTGGGGTCAAGAGGTTCTTCTAAATTGGAATTCTCAGGTTTCTCTCCTGCAGAGGGGGTCTGATGATCTACAAGTTTTGTTAAATCTGTCTGTAAATCCTCTGGGGGACTTTCCCATTGATTTTCCAACTGTACATAGTCTTTTTGCAAAATGGGACCATGGAGAGCATTCCCCTCCAAAGTAACAATAAATGGATACATATTCTCCAGCTTTTTCTGTTTTGAAGAATCTTCTTCATTTTCTATCCCAATCTCAAAACCTGAGAAAAGAAACAGAAACAGCAGATGTCACTGTGTCCCACAGAGAGGAACACATGAGGGAAAACGAAGAACTGTATTAAACCATCAGTAGGGATACAGAAATTCCTAAGTAGAACCCCAAACTCTCTACCCTGATTAAGGCTGAATTTTTCTTTTCTTTTTTCCATGACATCAATGAACAATTACTTACCTAGCTTGGAATCAAGTAATTGTTTCATTTCTTTGGAATCTTGTAGTTCCTTCACCCATGCCTCTTCTCGAGGCTCCAATGAAAAGTTCACGTCAAGCTTTGGTATTGGATATCCTGGCCGTAAGAAAGATGAGAAGCATGATAGTTTATGTCATCAAGGGTTTTCCTTAACGACATCTTGGACATGTGGGCACTTAATGTCTACTTTCTTCCCAATTACTATTACTCCACCCGAGATCTCTTACAAGAGACTCTTGTTTTTAAATATAAAAATAAAACATGCAATGAGAGAACATCCTTTTGTGTTCAATTCAATTCAATTCAATTCTCCTCTATGGAAGGGGAGTAAATCATTTCTGTGTTGAAATCAATGCACTAAAAGATATCTATATTTTGATATTTGATTTATTCAGGTTAGAGCCAAAATGGGAAGTAAATTTTCATAAAGTTTTGGCATATTGGAGAAACGCTGTTATTGATACCAAGTGAAGAGAAAGCTAAAAGTTGGGGTTATGAGGGGCACCTAGGTGGCTCAGTCAGTTAAGCATATGACTCTTGATTTCGGCTCAGGTCATGATCTCTTGGTTCGTGAGTCTGAGCCCCAAGTCGGGGGTTCTGTGCTGATAAGCTGCTTGGGATACTCTCTCTCCGTCTCTCTCTGCCCCTCCCCTGCTCATGCACATATGCATGCTCTCTCTCAAAAATAAATAAACATAGGGGTTATGAAACTATTTACTAGAATATTTTCCATTGAGATTTTCAAATAAAACGGAAATGACTAGGCTGCCAACAAGCAAAAGCAGTGTTTATGTTTATTTCAGCCGAAGTCTAGAAGTACACTCTTTTGAAATTAACCCAGATAACTATCCAACAGTATTTCTCACTGTCGGTCTAAGAACAACTAGCACAAGTCCCTACATTCATTGTCCCCCTACGTCCTACCACCCCTCTCCCCACCCAGAGTGGCTGGGGCTTGCATCCTCTTTCCATGACCCTTCCTCACCTTCCTCAGCTCTGGCAAAGTATATCAGTCTGCAATAAAGTGTGCGATGAAAATTGTTGACTTGAAATCTAAATGCAGGATGCTGTTTAAATATTAGCAATATTTTTTAAATATTAGCATTATTAAAATAACATTAGCAAATGAATGAAAATTTAAGTTTCAAAACATTATGTCAAAACATAGGAAGTGGACTAAAATACCTCATTTTATATTTTTGTGGAAAAAAGACCTTTTGGAATTAAGAATAACAAACAAAAATACATTTCAAATAAAATTTCATTTAAATTCACTATATTGTTGGGGCACCTGGGTGGCTCAGTTGGTTAAGTGTCTGGCTCTTGATTTCATCTCAGGTCATGATCTCATGGTTAGTGAGTTTGAGCCCCAAATCGGACTCTGCGCTGAGAGTGTGGAGCCTGCCTGGGCTCCTCTCTTTATCCCTCCCCCATGTGCTCTCTCTCTCTCTCAAAATAAATAAACTTTAAAAAAATTTAAAAATAAATTCACTATATTGTTTTTGTTTAGATCTCAAAGCTAAGAGCGGGATCAAAGGGTAATATGGCACAGGTCAAACAAAACTGGGCGTTACAGATCAAAGAAAAGCTGCCATGGGGGAAAACTGAAACTTGAAAGAAGCTGACTAGCAAAGGCCTAGGTGTAAAATATGGATTTATAACCAAAATGTAGTGGGTGAGATGGATTTCTAGCATATCATAAGGAGTTCTGCAGAACTATTTCCAATGAAACTAGTGAAAGTTATTAAAAATAAAAAACAGGGGCACCTAGGTGGCTCAGTTGGTTAAGCGTTCGACTCTTGATTTTGGCTCAGGTCATGATGTCACAGTTCATGGGATCCAGCCCTGCACTGGGCTCCATGCTGACAACCAGGAGCCTGCTTGGGATTCTCTCTTTCCCTCTCTCTGTCCCTCCCCTGCTTGCATTCTCTCTCTCAGTAAATAAATAAATTTTAAAAAAATAAATAAAACAAACATTGGTCCTAAAGGCCTATAGCAAACTATAAAACATCTATTTTTTTAAATCTGCTAAAATTCACAGGTAATAGGGAGATTCTGAAGGATTTAAACCACAACAGTTCTCTTTGGTGCCTCTCCCAGCTCTGCTCTACACTGGCAGAGCCAAAGGACCGAGGCAGTCACTCCCCTGGCTCCCTTTCAAGGGCTATCTTCTTGGAAGGGGCAGGACCTCAGCATTTCTCATCCTACCCCCAGCTACCCACTGTTGATTCTAAAGTCCAAATAATCGTGGCTGCAAGGTGGGGGCGGCTTTTATCTACCCAGTCTCTACTGGTGGAGTGGATGATCTACCCTGGGTGTCATACTGGTGAGAACACCAGAGTACTCCCTGACTGTTCTTGTAAGGCAGTTGTGACTGTAAGGCAGTGG
This sequence comes from Paguma larvata, assembly GCA_030068075.1. Lineage (NCBI taxonomy): Eukaryota > Metazoa > Chordata > Mammalia > Carnivora > Viverridae > Paguma > Paguma larvata. The sequence goes on from JAINVK010001077.1 coordinate 206,271, forward strand.
TTCTATGCCTTGAAAGGCAACCAAGAAGGCCTGAGGGCCGGACCCAGTACTTGGCTCCTAAAGTGACAGTTTCACTCAGAGATAAGCACGCCATTTCCCCCACTTTCAGAGCCATGTATCAGAGATTTGGCCTTGGAGAAGCAGGCCTTAAAACAGGTAGCTCCTAATATATTCTCAAAAAAAAATTGATTCATTTGCAACAGAGAGTGAAAACATTCAAGCCTAAGGATATTCTGAAAAAGAGTACAGGTTATAATGAAAGGCAACCGAAAGAGTTTGATAGATTTATGGACTATACACCTTAAACTGTAGGCTGACTAGTTTGCAGAAGAAAACTGGGGAAAAAGACAAGCTGGGAGGAGCCCTTCTGGGATCACAAAAAATCTCAAAACCTGACCTCAGGAGCTAGCCCAACAAAGGCATCTGAAATTGACTGGATTAGTCGACAGAGAAATTATGCTCCAGGGCATTGTTGAAAACAATAGAGCAATTAGCTGGCAATTAATGGCTGGGTCAGGTCAGGGAAAAAGACAGCCAAAGAAAGCCCTGTAAAAAGTACTGTCATCACAGGGTGACTGTGTGCACATCCAAGACTGTGCTCCCTGAGAAGCAACATCAAAAGGTTAACATTTCAGAGTGGACTAGACTTGACTAAAATAATACAGCCATTACCAAACAAATAAGCAAATAAATAACAGTAACAAACCTTGGGGAGGGGAAAGAAGGAATTGGAGTTGCTATAATATATCATCTAAAATGTCCAGTTTCCAACAAAATATGATGAGCCATTCATGTGGACAGGAAAGTATAACTCAAACACTAGAAAAAGAAAAAAGAGTGGGGAACGGAATCTGCCTATGTGAGTGACTAGATACTGAATTTAACAAAGACTTCAAAGTAGCCATTATGAGTATGTTCCAAGAACGAAACAAATCATGATTAAAGAAGTAAATTATGATGACAAACATCACATCAAATAGACAATATCAATAAATAGAAAGTATAAAGATAATCCAATGGAAATTCTGTAGCTGAAAAGTACAGTAACTGAAATGAAAAATCCCCTAGAATGGCTCAAGAATGGATGTGAACTGTCAGAAGGAATCAGTGAACTTGGAGACAGATCAGTAGAGATTATACTATCAGGAGAACAGAGAGAAAAAAAGAATGAAGGGAAGTGAATGGAGCCTCAGAGAAAAGTGGGGCACCACTAAATGCCATTATAATAGATATATAATGAGAGAACCAGGAGAGGAGTGAGAGAAAGGAGCAGAAAAAAAAAAAAAAAGAAATTGAAGAAATAGTGGCCCCAAACTGCCCAAATGTGTTAAAAACACATTCATCTGCACATCTAGGAAACTCAGTGAATTCCAAGCAGGACAAACACAAAGAGATCTATAAACAGGGAACTTCAATAAAATTAAAGGCTGAGTTCTCACCAGCTACACTGGAGACCAGAAGACAATAGGGCAACATACTCAAAGTGCTCAAAGAAAAATGAGAAGTGCCAACCGAGAGTCTTATATCCAGAAAAGCTATCTTTAAAAGCTGAACGTGAGGGGTGCCTGGGTGGCTCAGTAGGTTAAGCATCCAACTTCAGCTCAGGTCATGATCTTGCAGTCCGTGAGTTCAAGCCCTGCGTTGGGCTCTGTGTTGATAGCTCAGAGCCTGGAACCTGCTTCAGATTCTGTGTCTCCCTCTCTCTCTGCCCTTCCCCCACTCGCACTCTCTCTCTCAAAAATAAACATTAAAACAAAGTTTTTAAATGAATGTGAAACAACATTTCTAATAAACAAAAAACAGTGAGAATTCATGGGTAGCAGTCTTGCCTAACAAGAAATACTAAAGGGGGGCGCCTGGGTGGCTCAGTCGGTTGAGCGGCCGACTTCAGCTCGGGTCTTGATCTCACGATCTCACCGTCTGTGAGTTCGAGCCCCGCGTCGGGCTCTGTGCTGGCGGCTCGGAGCCTGGAGCCTGTTTTGGATTCTGTGTCTCCCTCTCTCTCTGCCCTTCCCCTGCTCACTCTCTGTCTCTATGTCTCTCAAAAATAAATAAACATAAAAAAAAAATTAAAAAAAAAAAGAAATACTAAACGAAGGTCCTCACCTGAAAGCTAGTGATTCCAAATGGTAATTCAAATCCACATGAAAGCCTTGTGCCGGGACCGTGGACGCAGGCCCAGTCAGTCCGCCTGGCGCAGAGTTGCTCAGCCGCCAGCGGTGTCCCGAGCCGCCTGCGGAGCGCCAATCGAGCGCCTGCCCCGGCCTAGCAGGAGCGAGCGCCCGCGTCGTGGGGAGCGACCGCTGCCGCTGCCGCCACCGCCAGCGGGGAGTGTGCGTCCGCTGCAGCCGCCGCCGGCGTAGCGGGGAGCGAGCGCCCGCCGCCATGGACTCAGCGCCCAGCGCCGGGCTGCCTGCGGTGCCCCGAGTCACCTACGGAACACGTCTAACCCCGGCACATTTGCAGCAGGATCGGGGGTGGCAGGCAGGCGCCCAACCGACCAGTGGACCACACTGCGCTGACGCCCATAGCAGAGCGAGGACAGAAACAAGGGGACGAGTGGAAGCCCCGGACCGAGAACAAAGGACTGAAAGGACGCCATTGTTGTCTTACGGTCCACAAGCACCGGCCCCAGGAAGTCACCCCCAGAGCCATCCCTGCTGCAGTGGAGACGGACCCGCCTACACCAAACCACGCCCCTCCTCACAGGAGTGACACCTCTCAGCGGGAGCTACAGGGGCCAAGTTCAGACCGCTGCCTGGAGTAACTCCAGGTCATTTCTTTTTTAAATAGATGCTCCCCGTTATTCTTCTTACTGATCCCCACTCCTGAGCTGACTATCCAGGGTACTGGCTGACTTAAACAGAATTTTAACCCACTCTCTCAAGGCATGTTCTACACCTCCTTCTGCACTTCCCTATCTCTCTCTCTGGAGTAACCAGGCCACATAATCTCATCTGAGCAATTTCTGTCTTCATTCCTTTTTCCTTGCATCAGTCCTAATTCTGATTTCTCTCAGTCTGGATTAAGCCCTTTAGTCACTCTAACTGGGCAAAGACCATTTCCTTCTTTCCCCTGCACCTGTCACTATTCTCTCTGTATATGCTCTGCCACCAGCACACTACATACCCTGTCCTTAACGTGTAGCTGGTACTTCGGGACATTGCCCTCAGAGAGTCATTTGTTATTCTTTATTCTGTTGTGAACTGCTTGTCTGTATCATTTGTCAGTACGTTTGAGTATTTCTGTTTTCTGTTTGTCTGTCAGTCTGTTTTCCTTTCCAGGGCAACGTCACGAAACAATCCAAAACACATCTAGCCAAAATGATGAAACGGACGAATTCTCCTCAAAAGAATCTACAGGAAGCAGTGACAGCTCAAGAATAGATGAAAACAGATATAAGCAACATAACAGAACATGAATATAGAATGATAATCATAAAACTAATAGCTGGGCTTGAAAAAAGCATAGATGAATGCAAGGGGTCCTGCACGACAGAGTTCAAGGACCTTAAAAACGGTCAGGAAGAATTAAAAAAGACCTTGGATGAAATACAAGGCAAATTGGAAGCAGCCACAGCACGGATTGAAGAGGCAGAAGAAAGAGTTAGTGCATTAGAAGATAAAATCATTGAAAAAGAGGAAGCAGATAAAAAGAGAGAGAAGCTGATCCAGGAACAGGAAAGGAGAATTCGAGAGCTGAGCGATGCACTCAAAAGAAACAATATCCGTATCAAAAGAGTTCCAGAGGAAGAAGAGAGAGAGAAAGGAGTCGAAGGGGTACTTGAACAAATCATTGCTGAGAACTTCCCCAACATGAGGAAGGAAACGGGCATGGAAATCCAAGAGGCACAGAGAACTCCCCTCAGATGTAACTTGAATAGACCTTCTGCACAGCACATCATAGTGAAGCTGGCAAAATACAAAGATAGGGAGAGAATCCTGAAACGGCTAGGGACAAAAGAACCTTAACATACAAAGGCAGACATATAAGGGTAGTAGCAAACTTATCTACAGAAACTTGGCAAGCCAGAAAGGAATGGCAGGATATCTTCAATGTGATGAGCAGGAATGACATGCAACCAAGAATTCTGTATCCGGCTAGCCTGTATTTCAGAATAGAAGGAGAGATCAAGGTTTTTCCCAACAAACAAAAACTGAAAGAATTCATCACAAATAAGCCAGCATTACAAGAGATCCTGAGGGGCATGCTATGAAGGAAAGGTTGCAAAGAATACAAACTACCAGAGACAGCCTTACAAACATGAAACCTACAGATAATACACTGACTGTAAGCCCATATTTTTCAATATTAACACTGAATGTAAATGGACTAAATGTGCCAATCAAAATACACAGGATAACAGAATGGATTAAAAAACAAGACCCATCTATTTGCTGTCTTCAAGAAACTCATCTTAAACCTGAGGACAACTTCAGATTGAAAGTGAGGGGATGGAGAACTATCTACCATGCTACTGGAAGTCAGAAGAAAGCCGGAGTAGCCACGCTTATATCTGACAAATTAGACTTTAAAATGAATGATGTAATAAGAGATGAAGAAGGGCATTATATAATAGTCTCAGGGACCATCCAGCAGAAAGAGGTAATAATTATAAATACGCACCGAATTCGGGTGCACCCAAATTTGTAAAACAACTAATTATAAACATTAGTAACCTTATCGATAAAAATGTCCTAATAGTAGGGGACCTTAACATTCTACTCTCAGCATTGGATAGATTCACAAAACAGAAAATCACCACAGAAACAATGGCCCTGAAGAACACATTAGAACAGATGGGCCTAACAGACATCTTCAGGGTCCTTCACCCAGAAGCAAAGGAATTTACATTCTTCTCAATTGCACACGGTACATTTTCCAAGATAGACCACATTCTGGGGCACAGGGAAGCTCTGAATAAATATAAAAGAATTGAGATCATACCATGCACACTGTCAGACCACAATGCTTTGAAACTTGAAATCAGCCACAGGAGAAAGCCTGGAAAATATCCAAAAACATGGAGGCTAAGAAATAACCGACTAAAAGACGAGTGGGTCAACCAAGCAATCAGAGAAGAAATTAAAAAATACATGGAAACAAATGAAAATGAAAATACAACAATCCAAACGCTCTGGGACGCAGCAAAGGCAGTCCTGAGAGGGAAATATATTGCAATCCAGGCCCATCTCAAGAAACAAGAAAAATCAATAACACAAATTCTAACAGCACGCCTAAAAGAACTAGAAGCAGAACAACTAAAACAACCCAAGCCAAGCAGAAAGAAAGAAATAACAAAGATCAGAGCACAAATTAATCATATGGAAACAGAAAATGTAGTGGAACAGATCATTGAAACCAAAAGTGGTTCTTTGAAAAAATAAACAAAATAGACAAACTTCTAGCCAGGCTTCTCAAAAAGAAAAGAGAGAGAGAACTCAAATAGATAAAATCATGAATGAAAAGGGAGTAATTACAACCAATCCCTCAGAAATACAAGCAATCATCAGAGAATACTATGAAAAATTATATGCCACCAAACTCGGCAACCTGGAAGAAATGGACAGCTTCCTAAATAGCCACACACTACTAAAACTCAAACGGGAAGAAATAGAAAATTTGAACAGACCCATAACTAGTGAAGAAATAGAATCAGTTATCAAAAACCTCCCAGCAAATAAAAGCCCTGGACCAGATGGCTTCCCTGCGGAATTTTACCAGACATTTAAAATAGAGTTAATTCCTATCCTCCATAAGCTGTTCCAAAAAGTTGAAACAGAAGGAAAACTCCCAGACTCATTCTATGAAGCCAGCATCACTTTGATTCCCAAACCAGATAGAGACCCAGCAAAAAAAAGGGAATTACAGGCCAATATCCCTGATGAATATGGATGCAAAAATTTTCAACAAGATACTAGCAAATCGAATCCAACAGCATATAAAGAGAATTATCCACCATGATCAAGTAGGATTCATCCCTGGGTTGCAGGGCTGGTTCAATATTCACAAATCAATCAACGTGATACATCACATTAACAAAAGAAAAGATAAGAACCATATGATCCTGTCAATAGATGCAGAAAAAGCATTTGACAAAATACAGCATCCTTTCCTAATAAAAACCCTCGAGAAAGTCGGGATAGAAGGAACATACTTAGGCATCATAAAAGCCATATATGAAAAGCCCACAGCTAATATCCTCCTCAATGGGGAAAAACTGAAAGCCTTCCCCCTGAGATCAGGAACACGACAGGGGTGTCCACTCTCGCCACTGCTATTTAACATAGGGTTGGAAGTCTTAGCATCAGCAATCAGACAACAAAACAAAATAAAAGGCATCAACATTGGCAAGGAGGAAGTCAAACTTTCACTTTTTGCAGATGACATGATACTTTACATGGAAAACCCGACGGAATCCACCAAAAGCCTACTAGAACTGATCCATGATGTCAGCAAAGTTGCAGGGTACAAAATCAAAAATCAAAATCGGTAGGATTTCTATACACCAACAATGAAGCAGCAGAAAAAGAAATAAAGAAACTAATCCCTTTCACAATTGCACCAAAAACAATAAAATACTTAGGAATAAACCTAACCAAAGATGTAAAAGACCTCTACACTGAAAACTAGAGAAAACTTATGAAGGAAATTGAGGAAGACACAAGGAAATGGAAAAACATCCCATGCTCATGGATTGGAAGAATAAATATCGTTAAAATGGCAATACTACCCAAAACAATCTACACATTCAATGCAATCCCAATCAAAATTGCACCAGCATTCCTCTCAAAGCTAGAGTAAACAATCCTAAAATTTGTATGGAACCACAAAAGACCCCAAATAGCAAAAGTAATACTGAAGAATAAAACCAAGGCGGGAGGCATCACAATCCCAGACTTTAACCTCTACTACAAAGCAGTAGTCATCAAGGCTGTATGGTATTGGCACAAAAACAGACACACAGACCAATGGAATAGAATAGAAAACTCAGAAATGGACCCACAAGTATATGGCCAACTAATCTTTGACAAAGCAGGAAAGAGTATCCAATGGAAAAAAGACAGCCTCTTTAATAAATGGTGCTGGGAGAATTGGACAGCAACATGCAAAAGAATGAAACTAGACCACTTCCTTACACCACTCACAAAAATAAACTCTAAATGGATGAAGGACCTGAATGTGAGACAGGAAACCATCAAAATCCTAGAGGAGAAAGCAGGAAAAAGCCTCTTTGACCTAAGACGCACCAAATTCCTACTTGACACGACTCCAAAGGCAAGGGAATTAAAAGCAAAGATGAACTACTGGGACCTCATCAAGATAAAAAGCTTCTGCACGGCAAAAGAAACAACCAACAAAACTGATAGGCAACCAAGGGAATGGGAGAGGATAATCACAAATGACATATCGGATAAAGGACTAGTATCTAAAATCTATAAAGAACTTACCAAACTCCACACCCGAAAAACGAATAACCCAGTGAAGAAATGGGTGGAAGATATGAATAGACACTTCTCTAAAGAAGACATTCAAATGGCAAACAGACACATGAAACGATGCTCAATGTCACTCATCATCAGGGAAATACAAATCAAAACCAAACTGAGATGCCACCTCACACCAGTCAGAGTGGCTAAAATGAACAAATCAGGGAACTATAGATGCTGGCGAGGATGTGGAGAAACAGGCACCCTCCTACACTGTTGGTGGGAATGCAAACTGGTGCAGCCACTCTGGAGAACTGTGTGGAGGTTCCTCAAAAAAATGAAAATAGACTTAGCCTATGACCTAGCAATAGCATTGTTAGGAATCTACCCAAGAGATCTGCTGATGCATAGGGGCATGTGTACCCCCATGTTAATAGCAGTACTTTCAATAATAGCCAAATCATGGAAAGAGACTAAGTGTCCATCAACTGATGAATGGATAAAGAAGATGTGGTATATATATACAATGGAATACTATGCAGCAATGAGAAGGAATGAAATCTGGCCATGTGTGGCAACATGGATGGAACTGGAAGATATTATGCTGAGTGAAATAAGTCAGGCAGAGAAAGACAGATGCCATATGTTCCCACGCATAGGTAGGCTTTGGAAGACCTAGCAGAAAACCAGGGGGGAGGGGAAGAGAGGAAGGGGGAAAAAAAAAGCCACAGAGAGGAAGGAAGACATGACATGAGAGACTCTCAAAGAATAAGAACAAACTGAGGGGAGAGGGGGGTGGGGGATGGGGGAGAGTGGGTGATGGGCACAGAGGAGGGCACTTGTGGGGTTGAGCACTGGGTGTTGTATGGAAACCAATTTGACAATAAGTTATTATTAAAAAAATATATAAAAAAATCCACATGAAAAAAACAAAGGGCACACAGCAAGTGAGGGTAATTATAAAAGACAGTACAAATATTAATTTCTGTTCCTTTCTTCTCTTAAAATATTGAAAAAGAGAGAGTACAAGCAGGGGAGGGCAGAGAGGGAGAGGGAGACGCAGAATCCGAAGCAGGCTCCAGGCTCTGGGCTGCCAGCACAGAGCTTGATGCAGGGCTTGAACCCATGAACCATGAGATCATGACCTGAGCCCAAGTTGGATGCTTAACTGACTGAGCCACTTAGGTGCCCCTCTTCTCTTAAACAATTTTCAAAACAATTGTATAAAACAATATATATGTAGTGCATTGTTGGGCAAATAATCTATAGAAATGTAATATATTTGCCAATAACAACACAAAGGAGATGGATGAGAGCAAAACTGTATGGGGGTAAAAAAATGACTCTAATTAATAACTAAAATCCACAGGCAAAATGAAGAAAACCATAAATATAAATAATGTTAATACAACAAAAGTCATAATATCTATTTGTATTCCTTTCCTCCCTAGCTCTTTTTTAAAAAGGCTTAAAATTATATAAAGTAATATCTTTAACAATGTATTGTTGAGTTTCTAACGTTTTTTGAGTTTTTAACATTTTTGATGCAATATGTATGATAGTAATACCACAAAAAGGGAAAAATAGAGGTATATAGAACAAACATTTCTATATTTTACTAGCATTAAATTAGTTTAAATCTAAAGTCGATTATGTTAAGATGTACATGCTAATCCCTAGAGTAGCCACTAAGGAAATAACTAAAAAAAACAGTGAAAACTGATTTAAGTAAAGTGCTACATTCAAAACATTTACTTAGTGCAAAAGAAATCAGCAAGTGAAGGACAGAGGAACAAAACAGATATGAGATATATAGAAAACAAAAAGTAAAACCGCAGATGTAAATTACACCATATCAAAAATCAGATTATATGTAGATGGGTTAAACAACTCAATCAAAAGGCAGAGATCATCATATTAGATTTTAAAAATCCATCTATATGCTGTCTACAGGAGACACACTTTAGATTCTAAGATAGTAACTGAAACTAAAGGGATGGAAAAAGAAATATCATGCAAATAACAATCACAAAACAGCCAAAGTGATTGCATTGATATCATACAAAATGGATATCAAAACAAAAAAGTTTCTAGAGATAAAGAGCATCAGTTTATAATGATAAAATTACCAATCAGGAAGATATAACAATTTTAACCAAACATGCACTTAAAAACAGTACCAAATACATGACTGCAAACACTGACCTAAAGAGTAAAAGAAATAGACAACTGAGCAATAATAGAGACTTAAATACCTCTTTGCACTACTGGATAGAATATCTAGGCAGAAGGTCAACAACAGAAACAAAAAATTATAAACCAACTAAATGTCACAGACATTTATAGAACACTCCACATAAGAAGTACAAAATACATGTTCTTCTCAAGTGCACATGGAAAATTCTCCAGGGCAGTCAGGATGCTATACCATAAAATGAATGTTCAAAAATGTGAAAGGATAACAATTACAGGCTATGTTCTCCCACCAAAACAGAATGAAATTAGAAAAAAATAACAGAGGGGTGTCTGGGTGGCTAGGATGGTTAAGTGTCGGACTCTTGATTTCAGCTTAGGTCTTAATCTCACGGTTGTGAGTTCAAGCCCTGCATTGGACTCCATTTTGGGTGTGGAGACTTCTTAAAAAAGAAATAAATAACAGAAAGAAATTTGAGGACTTTACAAATACAAGGATATTAAACAACATACTCCTAAATAAACAATCACAGAAAAAAATCAAAAGAGAATTAGAAATATTTTGAGATAAGTGAAAATGAACACGCAATATACCAAAGTTTAGGAATGTACCTAAACCACTGCTTAAAGAGAAATTTATATCTCCGAATGCCTATATTGAAAACAAAGAAAAATCTCAAATTAATAATCTAACTTTGCACCTTAAAATATTAGAAAAATAAGACAAAACAAAACCTAGAATAACTAGAAGAAAAAAATAAAGATTAGAGCAGGATTTAATGAAATAGAGAACGGTAAAACAATAGAGAAAATCAATAAAACCACGGTTGGTTCTTTGAAAAAAAATTAACAAAATTGACAAATCTCCAGCTAAATTGACCAAGAAGAGAGAAAACTCAAATTACTATAATCGTAAATGAAAGGGGAACTATTACTACTAACCTTATAGAAATAAAAAAAGATTATAAAGGAATACTGTGAACAACTGCATGGAAACAAATTAGATAAATGAAATGTACAAATTCCTGGAAACACACAAACTACCCAAAATTGATTAAAGAAGAAATATAAAATCAGAATAGATCTGTAACAAGTAAAGAGACTGAATTAATAATCAAAACACTTCTCACAAAGAAAAGCCCAGGTTTGGATGGTTCACTGGAAAATTCTACCAAACATTTAAAGAATTAACATTGATTCTACATAATCTCTCACTGAAAACAAGAGAGAATGGAATACTTTCCAACTCACTTTACTGGCATAAGGGAAGAAAAATGTATCAATGGAATAGAACTGATAATCCAGAAATAGCCTTGTCATTTATTGTCAATTGATTTTTGAGAAAGGCACCACAACAATTCAATGGGGAAAGAATAGTTTCCTCAACAAAAGGTGCTGGGCCAACTAGATATGCACATGTAAAAGAGTGATGTTGGTTCCATTCCTCACATCTTATACAAAAGTTAATTCATAATGGATCAATGATCTAAATTTAAGAGCTAAACCTCAAGACTCTTAGAAGGGGCACTGGGTGGCTCAATCAGTTGAGCATCCAACTTTTGATTTTGGCTCAGGTCATGATCCCAGGGTCATGGGATTGAGCCCTCTGTTGGGCTCTGCACTGAGCCTGGAGTCTGTTTAAGATTCTCTCTCTCTCTCCCTCTGCCCCTCTCCCCCACTCACGCTCTCTCTATTAAAAAACAAAAACAAAAACAGGGGCACCTGGTGGCTCAGTTGGTTAAGCATATGACTTTGGCTCTGGTCATGATCTCACAGTTCGTGGGTTCAAGCCCCGCATCCAGCTCCACGCTGTCAGTATGGAGCCTGCTTGGGATTCTCGCTCTCTCCCATCTCTCTGCCCCTCCCCTGTTCACGCCTTCTCTCTCTCTCAAAATAAATAAACTTTAAAAATATATTTTAAAAAGGAGGAAACATAGGTATAAATCTCCGTGACCTTGAATTAGGCAACAGTTTCTTAAATGCAACATCCAAAGTATAAACAACAAAAGAAAAAAGTAGAAATTCCTCACAAATACATCCAAAAAGTAGAAAAGGAAGAAAGACTTCCCCACTCAGTCTACGAGGCCGATAGTGCCCTGATAACAAAACCAGATAAAGACAGGACCAAAAAAAACAAAAAAACAAAAAACAAAAAAAAAACAACTATAGACAATATCTCTGATGAAAATAGATGCAAAAATCTTCAACAAAATACTAGCACACCAAATGCACCAACATATAATATGAATTGTACACCAGGATCAAGTAATATTTATATTAGGAATGTAATGTTGGTTTAACATTCAAAAGTTAAGGAGATACACCATTACAATAGAATGAAAAGTAAAAACATGATCATTTCAATAGATGCACAAAAAACACATGACAAAATTCAAGAGTTTCTTGATAAAAACACTCAATAATCCGTGAATAGAAGGGAACTTCCTCACCCTAATAAAAGGAATCTATGAAAAGGCCACAGCTAACATCATAAGTAACAGTAAAAGACTAAATACATTTCCCCTGAGATCAGGAACAAGACAAGGATGTCCGATCTCACCACTCATATTCAACATTGTACTGGAGGTTCTTTCTAGCCAGCGTAATTAGGCAAGGAAAAGAAAGAAAAGGTATCTAGATTGGAACATGATAAGTAAAACTATCTCTTTTTTCAGATGACATAATCTTTGATATAGAAAATCCTAAGGAATCCTCTAAAATAATTTCAACTAATAAATAAGTAGGATTATAGGACACAAGATCAATATGCAAAAATTAATTATAATCCTATATATACATATAGATATTAAGTTTATTTATTTTGAGAGAGAGAGAGAGAGAGCACATGCACAGGAAGGACAGAGAGAGAGAGAGAGAGAGGGAGGGAGGGAGAGAATCCCAGGCAGGCTCCATGATCAGTGCATTGCCCGATGTGCGGCTAGAATTCACGAACCGTGAGATCATGACCTGAGCTGAAACCATGAGACACTTAGCCTACTGAGCCACCCAGGTGCCCTGTAATCCTACATATTTTTAATGAACAACCCAAATATGAAATTAAGAAAATAATTCTCCTGACAAAACTATTAAAAAGAATACTTAGGAACAAATTTAATAAAAGCCGTGTAAAAACTTATACTTAGGAAACTAAAAAATTGTAATAAAATGAAAGAAAATCTAAATAAATGGAAAAGCACCACATATGCATGCATCACAAATTTAATACTGTTAACATGGCAATACTCCCCAAACTGATCTATAGATTCAACACAACCCCTACAAGAATCCCAGCTGACTTCTTTGTAGAAACTGATAAGCAGATTCTAAGTATCACATGGGATTGTATCAAACTCAGAACGGCCAAGACAATCTTGAAAAATAAAAACAAAGTTGGGGCCATCACACTCTTATATTTCCAAACTTATTAGAAAGCAAAAATAAAGACAGTCTGGTATTTCCATAAGAATAGACATATAGATCACTGGACTAGAGATGACTGTCCAGCAGTAAATCCATATACCTGTAGTCAACTGATTTTTTACAAGGGTTTCAAGTCCATTCAATGTGAAAAGAATGAGCTTTTTAGCAAACCATGATGAAACAACTGAATATGCAAGTATATATATAAAATATACATATTACTTGGACTGCTACTGTGCAACTTATATAAAAATTAATTGAAAGTGAATCAAAGCTTTAAATGCAAGCTAAAACTATACACTCATAGAAGAAAATTTAGGGATAAATTTCGATGACTTTGTATCAGGCAATGGTTTCTTAGGTAGGACATAAAAAGCACAAGCAACAAAAGAAAAAATAGTTAAACTAGACCTCATCAAAACTTAAAAAAAAGAACTTTTGTGCTACAAAGGACACTATTAAGAAAGTAAAAAGACAAATCATAAAACATGAAAGAATATTTATAAGTCATATATCTAATAATAGACTTTTATCTAAAATATACAAAGATCATACACAACTCAATAATAAAAACACATATAATGCAGCTTAAAAATAGGCAGGGGTACCCATCTGGCTCAGTTGGTAGAGCATCCGACTCTAGATCTCACGGGCATGAGTTCAAGGTCCACATTGAGTGTGAGGCCTACTTAAAAAAATTTAAAAAATTAAAAATAAAAATACACAAAAAATCTAAATAGGCATTTCTCCAGTGAAGATATACAAATGATCAATAAGCCCATGAAATGATCCTCAACATCATCAGTCTTTGAAGAAACATATATCGAAACCTCAATTAGATACCACTTCATACCCACTAAGATGGTCACAATAAAAATGTCAGATTCTTCTCACGTGTACGTGAGACAGTTTCTGGGATGCAGACCATATGTTAGCCCACAAATTAGTTTCTATATATTTAAAAACCTAGATATCATTCAAAGTACTTACTATGATCACAATGGAATGAAGTTAGAAATCAGAACAGAAGGAAAACTGGAAAATTGAAAAATTGGTGAAAATTAAATAACACCATATTAAACAACGAATGGATGCAAGAAGAAATCATAAAGAAAATTAGAAAATACTTAGAGATCAATGAAAATGAAAACGCAAAGTATGAAAACTTAGGAGACAATGAATGCAGTGCTAAGTAGGGAATTTATAGCTATAAATACTTACATTAGTAAACAAAAAAAGCCCAAAAAAATAACATAACTTTACAACTTAAGAAACTAATAAGAGAAGAAAAACACCAAACTAAAAACTACCAGAAGGAAGGAAACAATAAAGATTAGGCATTGATAAACAATATAAAGACTAGAAAGACAATGGAGAAAATCAATGAAACCAAACATTGGCTTTTTGAAAAGATTAAAGAACTTGATAAACCTTTAGCTTGATGAACTCAGACAAAGAGAAAGAAGACAAAAATTGTTAAAATTAAAATGAAAGTGGGGATATTTCCAATGATTCTACATGAATAAAAACAATTATAAGAGAATACCATGAACAACTGTACACAAACAAATTGGATAACCTGGATGAAATGGATAAATTATCCGAAACACAAAACCTACCAAGACTACATAATAAAGAAACAGAAAGATCTCAATAGACCTATAACTGGTAAGGAGAGTGAAGCAGTAATCAAAAATCTCCTGACGAAGAAAAGCCTTTGACATGATGGCTTCACTGGTGGATTCTACCAAACATTTAGAGAAGAACTAATACGAATCCTTCTTAAACTTTTCCAAAAAAGTAAACAACAACAACGAAAAAAAATGAAGGGGAGGAAACACTTTCCTCATTCTCTGAGGCCAACATTACTTTGATACCAAAGCCAGAAAAGACACTATAAGATGACACACCAATGTCCATTATGAACACTGATACAAAAAACCCTGAACAAAATATTAGCAAATTGAATTCACCAGCATATTAAAAGGATTATATAACATGACCAAGTGATATTTGCTTCTGGAATGCAAGGGTGTTTCAACATATGAAAATAGGTCAATGTAATAAGCCACATTAACAGAATGAAAAGAAAAAAACACACTTATCACCTCACATGTTGTGGAAAAAGAATTTAACAAAATTCAACACCCTTTCATGATAAAAGAAAAACATTCAACAAAATAGGAACAGAAGGAAATTACCTCCACATAATAAAAGCCGTATATGAAAAACCCACAGGGAACATCCTACTCAGTGGTAAAAGGCTGAAAGTTTTTCCTCTAAGTTCAGGTAGAAGACAAGGATGCCTGCTTTGGCCACTCTATTCAACACAGTTCTAGCCAGATAAATTAAGCAAGAAAAAGAAGTAAAAGGCATACAAATTGGAAAGGAAAAAGTAAAATGATCTCTATTGGTAGATTATATGACCTAAAATGTAGAAACCTTGAAGAGTCCATTAAAAAACTGTTAAAATTAATAAATGAATTCAGAAAAGTACCAGGATACAAAATGAACATGCAAACATCAGTTCCTTTTCTATATACTAACGATGAACAATGAACAATTCTAGAAATCTGAAAATAGTTCCATTTACAATAGCATCAGAAAGAATAAAATACTTAGAAATTAAACAAGTATGTGAAAAGCTTGTACCATAAAAATGACAAAGCATTGGTAAAAGAAATTAAATAAGATATAAATAGGGGCGCCTGGGTGGCTCAGTCAGTTGAGTGTCCGACTTAGGCTCAGGTCATGATCTCACGGTCCATGAGTTTGAGCACCCTCTTGGCTCTGTGCTAACAGCTCAGAGCCTGGAGCCTGCTTCAATTCTGTGTCTCCCTCTCTCTCCACCCCTCCCCTGCTTGCACTCTGTCTCTCTCTCTCTCTCTCTCTCTCTCAAAAATAAACATTAAATTTTTTAAAAAGAATAAAGAATATATAAATAAAGGAAAACACATCCCATGTTCATGGATTGGAAGACTTGATATTGTTAAGATGTCGATACTACCAAAAGCGACCTACAGATTCAATAAAATCTCTACCAAATCCAATGGTACTTTTTTGCATTACTAGAAAAACCCATACCTAAAATCTATATGGACGCAATGAGGATGCCCAAACAGACAAAAAATCTTGGAAAGGAAGAACAAAGCTAGAGGACTCACACTTCCTGATTTCAAAACTTACTAAAACATAACAGTAATCAAAATAGTTTGGTATTGGCATAAAGATAGGCATATAGACTAGTGGAATAGAACAGACAGCCCATAAATAAACCTTAATATATATGGTGAAATGTTTTTTAACAATGATACCAAGATCATTCAATGGAGAAACAATACTCTTTTTTTGTTGTTGTTAAAGTCAGCACAGAGCCTGACTTGGGGCTTGAACTCACGAACCATGAGTTCACTCTTTTCAACAAATGGTGCTAGAAAAACTGGATGTGCATGTGCAAATGAATGAAGTTAGACCTTTACATAATAGGATATGCAAAAATTAACACAAAACAGATCAAGAACTTAAAGTCAGGCCGTAAAATTATGAAACTCTTAGAAGAAAACATAGGGGAAAGCTTCATGACACTGGATTTGGCAATGATTTCTTAGATATGACACCTAAAGTATAGGCAACAAAAGAAAAAGTAGACACAGAGTACTTTCTGAAAAATTTAAAAATGTATTCGTCAAAAGACAGTTTCAACAGAGTTAAATGCCAACCCACAAATGAGAAAAATATCTGCAAATCATATCTGAATATAGAGAATTCTAAAATTCAACAACAAAACATTCTGATTTCGAAATGTGCAAAGGAAATAAATAAACTTTAAAAAAAATGGGGTGCCTGGGTGGCTCAGTTGGTTAAGCGTACAACACTTGGTTTGGGCTCAGGTCCTGATCTCATGGTTCGTGAGTTCAAGCCCCAAGTCAGGCTCTGTGCTGACAGCATGAAGTCTGCTTGGGATTCTCTGTCTCTCCTTCTCTCTGCCCCTCCCCAACTCAGGTGCGGGCACATGCTCGCTCTCCCTCTCTCCTTCTCTCAAAATAAATAAACCTTAAAGAAAAAGAAATGTGCAAAGGATTTGAATATACATTCTCCAAAGAAGATATACAGTCAATAAGCACATGAAAAGGTGTTCCATATCACTAATCATTTGGGAAACGCAATTCCAAATTACAATGAGATATCACCTCACACCCATTAGGAATGCCACTATCACAAAACAGAAAATAACAAGTGTTGGTGAAGATGTGGAGAAATTAGAAAAGTTATGCACTGTTGATGGGAACATAAAATGGACACTGTGGAAACCAGTGTGGCTGTTCCTCAAAAAATTAAAAATAGAATTTCCATATTATTCAGCAATTCTACCTCTAGTTATATACTCAAAAGAAGTAGGGTCTCAAAGAGATATTTGCATACCCATGTTCAAAGAAGCATTATTCACAACGGCTAAAACATGGAAGAAAACTAAGTATACCTTTATAGAAAATAAACAAAATGTGGTATGTACATACAATGGCATATTATTTAGCATTTACGTGGATGGAAATACTGCCATATGCTACAACACGGATGAAACTTCAGGACATTTTGCTAAGTGAAATAAGCCAGTCACAAAAAGACAAATTGTATGATTCCATGTATATAAGGTACATAGAGTAGTCAAATTCATAGACACAGAAAGTTGAATGGTGGTCTCCAGGGTAGCCTGGAGAGATGGGCAATTATTTGTTTAAATGACTATGGAGTTTCAGTTTTACAAGGTGAACACAGTTATGGAAATGGATGTTAGTTAATGGTTTCACATTAATAATGCATTCAATACCACTGGATTATACATGTCGAAATGATTAAGATGGTAAATTTTATGTTATGTGTATTTTATAACAATAAAAACAACTGAAAAGGGAAAAACAGGCTTCTTGAGCAGGGTCATTAGCTTAAGGGTTTTTAATCCCATCTGATGAACCGTGCTTTGTTCCGGCTACTCTCAGAGAGGTGTCCCTCTGCCCACTCTTTATCACAGTGGTCCGCTTCCATCCAGTAATGGGTGTTTCTGACCCAACCCCAAGCCTGGAGATCTCTTCAGCTCTCAAAATACAAACCTCTGAAAGGAAATAAAACCCCTGCCTTACCGGGGTCCAGGAAGGGCTGGCATTCCTCAGCAGCACCATAGCTCAGCTCCTGCAGCTCTGCTTGTGGGATCCAAGGCTCTGCCACCGGGCCCTCTGGGGGAGGTCCCATTACTTGAAGTGGGGGTGAGTCCAGGTGGATGTTTGGTGGTACATGTGATGTTCCCACTGGTGCCAGTTCTTCCAGGAGCATTTCCTGTCTATCGATCTGGGGGAAGTGGCAGAACCCATCACTCTAAAGTCTAGACCAGCAATTCCCGGTTGCAACAATGTGACCCCCCCATGTCATTTTAATTTTGCAGTACCCACAGAAAACAAGAAGAAAGAGATGAAGTCAATCTTAATAACATGCCTTAGTTAACCCAATTATCGCTAAAATATCATAATTTCAGAATGTAATCAATACAATTATTAATGAGATATTGCACCTACTTTTTTTTTCAGGCTAAGTCTTCCGAATGTGATGAGCATTTTATACTTAGAGCACATCTCAGTATGTGGACTAGCCACATTTCTAGTGCTCAAGAGCCACACTTGGCTGGTGGCTACCATACTGGGTAGTACACGATTAGGCCACTGACAGATAAAATCTGATATAGTAAGCTAAACCCAGAAGACATAGAAAGGAAGGGAAACCATAAATTCCTTATATCCTGGGTGGAGGGGGACAGGAAATTTTGAAAGGCTCTGGTACAGTCAGGCTAACTGCAGAGCCCCATCAACACGCAACACTGGGCACCAAAGGCCCAACTAGAAGCCCTTTCTCCCTTCTGCTGAAGGTTCTGTCCTGTGGCAGGTGCTTCTGAGCAGGGGGCAGTAGTGCCACCACCACAGGGTGATGTGGCATGATGACAGGTGGCCGGCAGAACGCCATGGGCAGAGATGGGAGTATATACCATTCACAGTGCAGAATTGTTCCGGGTCCCTGCCAACTTTGTAGTTCCCCCTCAAACCTTCATCCCGGTGAAAAGAACTTGTTAAGAACTTCACACTGTGGCTCATGTAAACACAAAATATTTTTGCATATCGTAGCATGACAGGAATTTTCTAGAAAAGCCCTACTTTGGAAATCAAACAACCACTATATTCCTTATTGTTCAGAGTTACTGAGACTTGTTGCCACTGAGGAAACTCACATGACCAGCAGTGCCACTGTTTGAGCTGTCCCAGTCTGAACTGGTGGCTGTCGCCTTCGCAGTGACTTTATGCATAAATGCGGGCATTTGACAGCTTCATGAAGTCTTCTATGCAGTCAAGCCCGAACAGGTAGTGTGTTCGAATGCTTATTCGATTATGACAAACTACGTTCCCTTTCCCTGATATCGTTTCTAGACTCCACTTGACCCGGGTTGGCAACATTTTCTTATAGTCAAATATTAAACAATTTACACTTTGTGGGTCATGTTGGTCTATTGCCTACACTTCTTGTTTTTAACAACCTTTTAAATAGGTAATAACCATTATTAGTTCATGGCCTGCATAAAAACAGGCCAGGAGTTGCATTTGGCCCACAGACCAGTTATTATAGTAATGTTTTTGATTTTGTGTATGTAAGTAGGTTACATTATATGTAAATTTCATTTCAGGATAGCAGAAGAGACATTACCAAATATTTGTGATAGAAAAGAAGCTGAGTTTAATAGCTGAGAATCCCTGAGCCATATGCCAATTCCAGCAGAAGGAAAAAATGGAAATCATTTTGGAGAAAGCATGGGGCTCAAAACAAAACGTCTGACCTAGTATCAGATGTCTCTGCCACTTCTTTCTAATTACCAAACTCTTCTCACCTGTTGCTCTGGTATCTCAAGTTCTCTCTGTAAGTCTTCGATCAGCGACACAACTCTTTCTCTATTCTCTGGGCAATGTTCCCTCACCCAGGTCTCTATCTCCGTGGGCAGAATGGTTAGGAACTGCTCCAACACCAGCAGCTCCAGGATTTGTTCCTTAGAACGCATCTTTGGCTTCAGCCACTGACAGCAAAGCTCCCAGAGTTTGTTGAAGGCTTCATGAGGCCCGGCTGCTTCTTTGTACTGGAACTGCCTGAAACGCTGGCGGAAGACTTCACAGTCCGCATCATAGTCTTGAAACACTGAGCCCTGATTCAAGGAAGCCTGGATTGCACAACCCAGGGCCACAGCCATTGCCCCCTTCTGGCCGTGCGCAATTTCTCTGGGGCCTGAAGTCTCAGATTCCAATATTTCTTTGTGTACGTGTGTCAAGGGGGAGCCACCCACAGCTGTGGACAGGACAAAAGGAAAAAGGAGAAACAGCAGTGATTACCAGAGGCCATACTTACTTCCCTCAACTTGTTTACATTCTACCAAAGCCCTAAAGCAGCAGACCTTAATCTTTTCTGGTGATTCTGAGAATCTAATGAAGGCCAGGGAATCACTTCCTAGGAAAATACACATACACATCTAAATCTGCATCCTTTTCCAAAAATTTATCAAATGTTCTACACCATACACGGACCCTCTAGAACTGTGCTGCCCAATATAGTAGTCACAAGTCCCATGTGGTACATTCAGTTCAAAGTCATTGAAATTAAAAATGCAGTTTCTCTTTCATACTAGTCACATTTCAAGTGCTCCACAAACATCATTTTAGAAAGTTCTACTGGACAATTCAGCTCTAGAATTCCATTGACCCAAGGCTAAGTATCTCTTCCCTTAAATGAACCACCATAGATGCGTTGCCCTGTAGCTACACTCCCAAGCTAATACAAGCTATTTTGTGTCTCTGAATATATACAGGTCACAGAAGAAATGGGGGAGCAGTGGTGAACCCTAAAAGTCCATGTGCTATTGAGGAACCCCTGGTTGCCTTAAATCACAGGCATCTTAGCTAGAGCCACACCTCCAAAGGTTGCAAATCTACAATCCTTCACTCTTTTCTTTTCTTTACTTCGGCCCACATCAGTGTGATCCTCATCCCACTATGGCATGCCAAGTGGCTTTCTCATGAGAAAAATACACTGCAGCAGGGCAGGCCATCAGCCATCTGGGCTGCATTAATAATGAAGGACACTGGTCACCTTCATGACGCTAAGTCCAGGTGCTGTTCGGAGCCTCCTGCATATATTAGGTCATGTAGCCCTCACCCACAGCTAGGAGGTGGGAACTAGTATTATGCCCTGAATTTAGAGGAGGGAACTGAAGGTTGAGGCTCAGGAGGACTGAATAACTTTTCCCATCTCACCCCGTAAATTCCAGAGGGAAATGATGACAAGGTTAGGATGAACAGATTTCTACAACGCTCATGTCTAAAAACATCCAAATGTTCATAGTGCAATGCCTGAGGTCACAGACATGTCTAAATACCAGCACCCACCCTATGCTATGGGTCCTCTCTCTGCATTTGCCAAGAGGCCTTATGTACCTGTCCTCTTCCCTGGAGTGGAACAAAGAAAAAAATACTCATGATCTTCCCACCTAGTCATCCCAAATGTACAATGTGACCCTATTCTTTATCTTCATTACTCTTTATCTTGATGGTAACTTGGATTTTAGCGGCAGACCATCCAGGTGTGATAACCTGCTCGCTTTGTGACCCTGACACACAGCGCTTCTGTCTGTAACATGAAAATAATCATAGCATCGATTTCACAAGATTTCCTGTATGGGATCCAACTGCACAGAAGCGAACGAAAGCATTCCTGGCACCGAGGACGCACTCAAGAAAGGTTATTGCTCCCGAGGACTCATTCCTAGAAAGCCTCCACATCTCCCGCCTAGGCACCTAACCGTCGCTGGAGGGCATCCAGGAACCCGGCCGGCCGGGGCTGTGGACCCGCCCTTACCGTGCTCAGCCTCGCAGCTGGCAGCCCTCCCCAGACGCGCCGAACCCTCCACCACGTCCACCAGGGCCCTGATCGTCCCGCTGTCCCTCCGTCCGCCCTTCCGCCTAGAAACGTCACTGCACCCCGGGACTCACGGCTTCTCCCCAAACCCGCTTGAGCGAGCACGCGCTCACACGGCCCACGGATAAAGAGGTGTTTGCAGAGCGTGCACTCGGAGAAAGGCGAGGGGGATACGTCGCGTGAACGTCTAAAATCCAGTCACAAATCAGCTGCCTGGGGCGCGAGCACGGCGCCGGCACGCTCCCCGCGCAGGATATCCCGCCGCCTCGAGGGGCGATCCCGGTCTCGGACAACCCCGGGAAGGCCGGGCCCGGTCGCGGGGAGCGGCGGTGGGGACCCGGCCAGACAGGGGCCCACCGTCCGTCGCTCGCCCCTGCACACGCCACGGGGTCAGAGTTGGCGGTGGGCGGCTGGCGTAGCCGGAGCGGGACAAGAGCCTTGCCGCCCGCGCCCGCGCCCGCGCCCGCGCCCCAGGGACGGCCACGCCCTCTGGCCGCTCAGGGACTCACCGCCTCGGCGCCCACGGCTCTCCCAGGCTCCCCGGGGCAGCTGTGCAGGGCGCAGGCGCGCGCCCGCCCTACGGACTACATTTCCCAGCAGGCCCCGAAAAACCCGCCAGCCGTCTGGGCCCCTAAGCAAGCTGACGTGGGAGGGGTCGCCACTTCCTTGGCCTCCTCTGGGCCTCCAGCCTCTATGGAAGCGTTCCCATTTCCGGTCTTAAGTGCTTCTGGAGCCCAGGGGCCTGGGTGGGACTTCCCGGTTCCTGATCCTAAGGAGGGCTTCTCTCCCAGCAGCCCTAGAGAAGTAGGAGCAGTGGGGACCTCTGTTAACTCTGTTAGGACTGGGTCACTGATTCTCAAACCTCTCTATGCAGCAGAATTTCTTGGGAGAGGACGATAAATATTCAGATTTCTGGGCCCCTTCCCAACACCCTGAGGGACTGCATCTTGCATGAGCTCGAGAATTCGCATTTTATTTTTTTTTTAATGTTTATTTATTTTTGAGACAGAGAGAGACAGAGCATGAGTGGGGGAGGGGCAGAGAGAGAGGGAGACACAGAATGTGAAGCAGGCTCCAGGCTCTGAGCCGTCAGCACAGAGCCGGACACGGGGCTCGAACTCACAGATTGCGAGATCATGACCTGAGCCGAAGTCGGACGCTCAACTGACTGAGCCACCCAGGCGCCCCGAGAATTCGCATTTTAACAAACTTTCCTGGACTTGTGACTCTGGTCTTGGTCTCCAGGATTGCAGTGACTTTGAGCTACCTCTCTACTTCTCCTGAAGACCCGAGCTTCGTCCTCGCTACCCACTGTGCTCCTCTCCGCCTTCTGCCACCGCCAGAGTGCTTCTGGGACTTTGGGTTCGCCCAGCGGCCCTGTCTCGTCTTCTGATTGATCCCTCGCAGGCCCCGTGCTGGGGTCACATTTTCCCTCCTGGGTGAGTTGGCGCGAGGCCAGAGGCAATGCTGCTCCTGGGAGACATCGTCCTCACTTTGGTCCTTAGTTGGTACCGATAGTGTTCAGGCCCCAGACTTTAGTGCTGGTACTTCCCTCGTGGGACCAGGACCTAGTCCTGCGTGGGCTACAGACCGAGAGGAGAGGGCTGCCTAGGATTGTACCTCAGACCAGGGCGGAAGTAAGGTGAGGGGCCAGGCGCCTCACGGTCCGGAACCCACAGAAACCTTGGCACTGGAGACAGCTCCGCCAGGGTGGAGTTGGGCTGGTGGGCTGAGACTGGGAGCCCGGGGCATATGGATCCTGCACATGTTGTTTATTGTCGCACGGGGCTCTGGGACCCCTTTGCCGGCAGTCCTGGCTGGTTTCGGGTTCAGGATGTCTAGGAACCTGACCGTGCTGTCTGGCCGGGGCTCCCAGGAGCGAAAGGGCTCCTGATGGTAACCCCCCAGGAGTTACTGCGCCTGCAGCCAGGAGTTGCCATGCCCCACCCACGAATGGTGCAGCCTGGTGGCCTCCCCCCTGCACTTCTGTGACTCCTGACTCTAGGTCCCAGGAAACTGTCAGGCGGCACCTGGAGCTTTGCCGCTGGTGGGTGGCTGTGGCCTGAGGTGTGCACCCTGAAGCAGGTCCTAGATCTGTTGGTGTCCAAGCCTTCCCTGGCCCTCCTGTCCCAGGACATCCACAGCCAGGTGCAGAAGCTGTTTCCACAGAGCTGTGAAGCTGTGCCTCTTGCAGCATCTAGGAAGAGAGCGTGAGAGATGAGGGAATAGGTGAAAAGAGGGACAGAGAGAGCGCTTTTATCTGGTTTGGTTGGCCCCGAAGACTGGGACACCACTTCGGGGACACTGGGAGTCTTACTTTGCCCTGAGTAGACCTTACTTGCGCAAGTGAATTTTTGTCGTTTCATCTGGAACTGTGATCCTCCAGATTTTCCCCAGGCGCAGAGTGAACAGGGAAGAGTGCCTGTTCCACAGGAAGGCAGTGCTGCTGCTACAGTTGTCAGTGGCCGCTCGAGTTAGATACTAGGGGTTCAGATCCTGGCAATGCTCGCTGCCCACTAACGCTGTGACTTTGCACAGGTGACTGTTGCCCCTTGGGCCTCACTTCCCGCGAGACTCAAAGGCTTATGTGGTGGTTTTGAGGTCTAGAGGGGGCGCACCATGTATATTTGGCGGCACTGTTGGCATGTTAGTGCTTAAAACTGTTAGCCGTCCTGGCCTGGTGGCCGAGCCTGTTGGCC
Organism: Paguma larvata; assembly: GCA_030068075.1. Classification (NCBI taxonomy): domain Eukaryota; kingdom Metazoa; phylum Chordata; class Mammalia; order Carnivora; family Viverridae; genus Paguma; species Paguma larvata. The sequence continues at coordinate 231,007 of JAINVK010001077.1, forward strand.
CAGCTACCCTGGAGGCTGAGCCAGGAGGATCGCTTGAGTGCAGGAGTTCTGGGCTGCAGTGCGCTCTGCTGGTGGGGTGTGCGGGCTAAGTCACCATCTCTTTGGTTAACCCCTCAGAAGCGGGGGACCACCAGGTTGCCTAAGGAGGGGTGAACCCGCCCAGGCCGGAAACTGAGCAGGTCAAAATTCATATGTGGACCAGCAGTGGGCTTGTGCCTGTGAACAGCCTCTGCCCTCCATCCCGGGCAACATAGGGAAACCGGTCTCTAAAGAAACACAACGCTTAGCTGTTGTTATGTTAGGGTCAGCAGACTGGTCCCGTCTGCACAGCTGGATCTCAGTTAATGGTGAGTTCAGGAAAACAGTTTGGCTTGAGGCTTTGGGGTCACTCCCCCCAGATCCCCAAGTTAGGTTAGCAGTGAGGCATGGGAGCAACCAGTGGGGGAGGGAAAGAGGGAGTGTAGTACATCGGAAGATGTATGGGGGCAAAGGTGTGCACTGGGAAGGAGGTCTCCCCCCACCCTCCACATACAATCACATGCACACATTTTTACTCTGTAAGCCATTTTAAACTCTCGTTAGGTCCAAAGTGGCAAACTGGTCTTCTATTATGAAAGTTTGTCCTCAGACCCCTGTAATAATTCCCCTTGCAGTTGGGCCTTTTATGATAAGTGATGGCAGGGTGACTTTTAGGTCACAAACAATGGGCTAGGAACAGAAATGCTGTTGAAGGAAACTTTGCCCCAGGGAACAGCATGCCCATCACTGAGTTTCAAGCTGTGGCCAGGGGACACTCAGGGAAGCCCTGAAGTCTAGAGTAGTTGCTACTTCAGGCTCATTAGGTCTAATCAGCTTATCATCATCGATGTAATAGTACTTTGTGATGTCTTGTGGAAGGGAAAGTTGATCAAGATTCCAGGAACGAGAGGCATCTGGGTGGCTTAGTCGGTTGAACGTCCGACTCTTGATTTTGGCTCAGGTCACCGTCTCAGTTCGTGGGTTCGAGCCCTGTGTCGGGATCTGCATTGACAGTTTGGAGCCTGCTTGAGATTCTCTCTCTCTCCTTCTCTCTCTGCCCCTCCACAGCTCACTCACATGCTCGCTCTCTCGCTCTCTCTCTCTCCCAAAATATATAAACTTTTTCTTAATGTTAAAAAATTTTTTTAAAGTTCCAGGAACTAAATTAGGACACAGGATTAGAATGTTGAGAAATGCCTGAGGCGGGACAATGAAAATGTATTGCCGGCCTTGTTGGCTGAAATCAAATGGTTTCTGGTAGTTTTTACCAACAGTTATTGAGGAAAAACATTTGCCCGATCAATAGCTGCATACCGGGTACCAGGGGGTGTGTTAATTTGCTCCAGCAATGAGATCACGTCTGAAATAGTAGCTGTAACTGGAGTCTCCACCTGGGTGAGTTTACAGCGAGGCCCTGTCATCCTCCAGGATGCATCCAGTTTCTGCACAGGCTCAGTCTACAAAGTGAGTTGGAGCATAGTGGGAATCACCATTCCTACGTGTTTCAGGTCCCTGATGGTGTCACTCACCTCTGAAATCCCTCTAAGAATGTGGCATTGCTTCTGAATTACTATCTTTCCTAAGTAAAGGAAGTTCTAGTGGTTTCCACTTGGACTTTCTCACCATAATAGCTGTCACCCCATAGGTCAGGGAACAAATGTAGGTATACCTGTTCCAGTTATAGTCTGAAACTGGGGAAATAATCATGGGGTGAGTTTGGGGACTTAATGGGCCCCCTTTGATACAGTATTAAGCTAAAACTGCATTAATCACCTGACCTCCATGAGCCCCCACTCTGACTGGTGGGCCACAGCAGTGCTTTGGATCTGCTGGAATTAGTGTAAGCTCAGAAGCAGTGTTCACTACTCCCTCAAAGGTCTGTTTCTTTCCTTTTCCCTAATGCACAGTCACCCTGGTCATAGGCCATAGGTCCCTTTGGAGAAGGCTGGCAGAAAGATTAACATTATATATTTTTGGCAGTGTGGTGAGGTCTTTCCCTAGGGGACCTTGCACCCCCTTCATTCAAAAGGTGCTAGGTATAAAAACTGTCTCAAATCTGGGAGTCAGTTGCGGGACCATGACTCTGTTTTGGTGATTCAATTTAGACTTCTGCGCACTGAGCCAGGAACACTTCCATTTAAATAGCTCAAGTAAGAATTTAGTATACTGTCCATATGCTTCTTTTCAAGGAACGCCATGATCAGCTTTGACATAAAGCTAATCCCTGGATTTTGGTGGAGGGTATACAATGTGCACTGTCCAAGTTTTCCAACTTTTCTGTGTGTAGCAGAATCCTCATGAGAAAAAGTTGGGAAAGTCTTTAAAAAATTATGGTTCATGCCCACCCAGGGACACAGAAAAAAGGTGGAACCGCATAAAACAAGATCCATGTGCCTTATGATCACAAGCACATCGAAGCACAGGGGAAGAAAGAACAAACCTTCAATTTGCTTTCGTACATCAAGTACATGAAGTGAGTCAAACTGTAAAAACATTGACAGGAATTCTGTAAAGGGGTCCCAGTTAGTTTCTGTTTCCTTTCATTGGGACCATCTCCACTGTCTCTTTGTCAGTTTTCAACTGCTATGGGGCCCAAGGTGGAGCCCAGCCCCTCAGGGAGCACCAGATACGGAGGGGAGTCCAGATCCCTGCTTCTTGGCATCGTGCCTGTCCGAAGTCTCAGTCTACGGGCGGTGGAGGGAGGGTTTGCTGTTTCTCTTTGTAGCATAGCACACACTAGTTGGAGTTTTGATTCTTGACCTCATTTTCCTCTGAACCCCACGTCCTTTTCTGGTTACCCATCTTTTTTTCTACTGCTGGAGTTTCTCAGTCACATATAGTTTTGTTTTATATTGACACATAAGAGTTAAGACTCTTTTATCATATTAAACCCGTGTTTCAAGGAATGTACCCCCTGTCCCCACTGTAACCTCCCCCAGGCAGACCTTCTCCTGTCATCAAACTGATGTGGCTCTTCCTTCAGGCCTTGTGTCTTGAACCTAGGACAATGAGGAGCCCCAGGTACTTGAGAGGCACTAGAAAGGCAACCCAATGAGAGTCCTCATCCGGCCCCCAATCTTGCGCCACTGCTGGCAAACTTCACAGGCGTAGCTATTCTCTGCTGTTTTCATGAGATGATGTTACCGCGAAACATCACATGTAAAACATGGACCTGGTGCACACATGTGTTTGTGCTGACTGTGGACAGATAAAGCTGGCTGATTTCCTTTCTCGTAAGTCCCTGGCACCAGGGTCAGTGTAAGATAACACTGGCAGGACTTTCAGGTAATAATCAGCTATGGGAAGGCAGGACTGATGACCCCCCCCCCAATTCTCTCATAGTGGTATTTCAAACAGCAGGTCCAAGCCCCTTCCTGGAGGATCTCATGAGGTCACTGCAAGGGTGTTTTGTTTTGGGAAGCAAATTGTGCTCAGAGACTGAGCAATGTGCTTAATACAGGCTTGCTTAGGAATTTCATAAGCCAATAGCATACAGGGTAATGTGTTTTTTTAATTTTTAATTTTTGAGAGAGAGAGAACACAAGTGACGGAGGGGCAGAGAGAGAGGAGAAACAGAATCTGAAGCAGGCTCCAGGCTCTGAGCTGTCAGCACAGAGCCTGACACAGGGCTCGAATTCACTAACAGTGCAAGTTCAGTTGTATGCTTAACCAACTGAGCCACCCAGGTGCACCCAGGGTAATGTCGTTTAATAAACTAATACAGAAGCATCATAATCCAAATCGATCACACTATTGTTCCCGGTAAGGGAGACGAAAAGAATCAAGTCCAGATTTAATTGAGGAATACCTTTATATGCGTTGGCACTAGGGAGAGATGACTTCACTAGCTGACAGCTGACATCCAGCTACCGCTGCAGAAGTAAAAGCCCCTGCTGCTAGAGCAGGTTGCTAGGGAACCAATGTCACTACCAGTGTTGCTGGGCAAGAAGATGGCCTTCCCAGGGCCAGTGTGTGGCTTTCATCACTGTTGGAAAAAGAGGCGCTTGTACTGTGGCAGTAGCTAATTGCCCCAACGTCTTTGGAGAGCTGTTTAGATCAGTAAAGTGTGACCTTGCCCAGACCAAACACTCTTGGATTGCCCTCCCAAATTATGGGTATTTATAGTCAAAATGTCCCCTTACCTGGATGTGTTGCCTCTTCTTATGTTTTTTATAGATAAGCCCCCAGCGAGGGCTTTTACCAACTGAGCTGCTGCGTTCTTATCAGTGAGAACAGATGAGATGATGACATCCTGACACAATTTGCTTCATTCTTCTACCAAAACAACTTTTTTGTCCTTGTCATAAACAAGTGGATTTGAAATAATACCAAACCATTGCGCAACAAAGAGACAGCTGAGTTCATACCTTTTATATTCCTACATCACATACTACACACTTTTATGCTCTAATATTTCTGTAGAAGAAACAAGAACAGATTTCAACTGGTTTTATACAAAAGTGAGGTTGATCCCTGGCCCCTAAGACCCAGTGGACCCAAACGAGTATCCGTGAGATGTGGACCAACCCTGAGCAAGAGCCATGCCTCCTCGCGGCAGAGGTAGTGTGAGAGAGTGGCAGAAGGCTGCTGCGTAGAGAATCAGTCCTGCATTTCTAGAACAATGAAAACAAAGCCCTAGTCCTGGACCTGGGCACGGAGGTGGAAGAAGTTTTATAACAACAAAAATCACTGAATTGTTTCATTTTTTTCCACAGGAAATCACTTTATCTAAAAGTTTTTACTGGAGCAGTAAAAGAATGTATGGATCTGAACCCCATAATCAGACATTTGAGGTTTTATACTCAGCAGCATTTTAAGAAGAGGTTAGAAAGAGTACGGCTGAATCACTATATCAACACACACAATTTTAGAATGCACAAAATTACCACTGCTGGTTTAAGAGTTATAATTTATCTAAATGTTTCATAAGAGTTGAAATAGCTAAGTTTTGGTATGTATTACAGGAAAACCTCCTAGCAAATTTCTTAGCATTAGAAGAATTCCTAACTCTGAATGTCAGGAGCTCAAGAATAGCAAGAACATGGGGTGGCTGGGTGGCTCCGTCCATTAACCATCTTATTCTTCTTGATCTACATGTTCAGCTCAGGTCTTGATCTCAGGGCCCTGAGTTCAGGCCCCATGCTGGGCTTGAAGCCTACTTTAAAAAATTAGCAAGAACACTTGAAGGGAAAAATGCATATATTTTTAAACATTTTTCATTTCTTTTGTTTTATTATTACCTTATCTTATCTTATTATTTTATTTGAGAGAGAGAGCCGCTTAGCGCAGGAGCCTGTCATGGCACTCTATCCTACAACCTTGGGATCATGACCCCAGGTGAAATCAAGAGTTGGACACTCAACTGACTGAGCCACCCGAGTGCCCTGAAACATTTTTTTTTTTAGCTTTCAATCTAGCTTGCAAGCACTTTTAATAAAAAGTCACTTCCATTCTTGAAGAGAAATCTCATTTCTTTCTGATAATATTATTTCTTACTAAGAGCGGGTCATATACATTTCTTCCACAAGAGAAAAGGCTTAAGGTTATCCCTTGCCTGACGGTGATAGAAAACACGTGTGCAGGGAGTACGGCATAGGTAAATTCAACAGTGTCACAAAATAATTGCTGATGAAAAATACTCATACTACACCAAAAAGAAACTTGATAAGTCTTCCAGGAAACATTAATATCCTCGATTTATTCTTCAACCTGGTAAAAAGTATCTGTAAAAACCCACAGCTAATATACTTAATGGTGAAAGATTAAATACAAATACCCCTATGATCAGACACAAGGCAAGGATATTTTATAGATGTCCCTATTCTGGACTTTTATATGAACAGAACCATATAAAAAATGTGACCCTTTGTTTCTGGCTTATTTCACTTAGCACAGTATTTTCAAGTTTCATCCATGTTGTAGCAGGTATCATTATATCATTCCTTCGCATGGTCAAATAATATTCCATATATGGATATATAATTTGTTTATCCAATAATCACTTGTTGGACATACGGGTTGTTTCTTTTTTGGCTGTTACGAATAAAGGTAAAATTCACATTTCTCTGCAAGTGTTCATATAGCCAAATGCTTTCATGTCTCTTGGGTGTATGCTAGAAGCGGAATTACAGGGTCATTGGTAATTTTATGTTTACTTGTTTGTGGAACTGCTGGACTATTTTGCAAAGTGCACAATTTTACATTCCTGTAATGTATGAGGGTTCCAGTTTCTCCATATCTATCCAGTGCATGTTAATTTCTGTTTTGTTTTGCTTTGTTTTGTTTTGTTTGCTAGTCTAGTGAATGTGAAGTAATACCTATTGTGGTTTTGATTTGCATTTCTCTACTAACTAATGATGTTGAGCTTCTTTTCATGTGCTTGTTGGCCATTTATATATCTTTTTGGAGAAAATTCTATAAGTCCTTTGCCAATTTTTAAATCGGCGTTTTGACTTTTTGTTATTTAGTTATATGAGTTCATTATATATGCTGGATATTAGAGATATCAACTGATTTTTGTCAAAGATAACAAGACAATTCAATGAAAAAAGGAGAATCTCTTTAACAAATGGTCCTGGCACAACTGTGTAGGGACATGCGAAAGTATAAAATTGGGCTCTTACCTCACATCATATATAAAAATTAACCCAGAATGAATCAAAGACCTAAATGTTAGTCCTAAAACTATAAAACTCTAAGAAAAAATTTAGAGGTGAATTTTCATGACCTTGGATATGGCCCTGGTTTCTTAGATATGATTCCAAAAGCACAACTAACAAAAGGAAAAAAATGGATAAATTGTAAATTTTTCATCAACGGACACTTATAAAAAGGAAATGACAACTAACAGAATAAAAGAAAAATTCTTCAAATCATGCATATGACAAGGTGTAGTACCCAGACTATAAAGATTTCTTACATCTTAACAAAAAGACAAACAATCCAATATTGGTAAGTGGTCAGAGGACTTGAAAAGACATTTCTCCAGAGTATATATAAATGGCCGACAACCACATGAAAAGCTGCTCAACGTCATTAGACATCAGGAAAATGCAAATCAAAACCACAATGAGATACCTCAGACCCTGAAGTTGAGCCAGAACCCACACGAAGATTTGGGAGGTAACCCCTGCTACCCGATAGGTCCCTCTGCGCTGCTGTCCTGTCGCTCAAAGTGACATCTGTGAGATTCCTCCTTGGCACAGGCCCTCTAGGTCCCAAGCGTTATGGACCATCGTGCCTCCTTTTGCTGTGAGTTGCGCGCCCCAAGGTGCCCGAAGCCTCCCCTCCGGGGATACCAGAGGCCAAGTGAGAACTTTCCCTGGGAGAGGACAGGCATGGGGAGGAGGTGACTGGATGCAGAGCACTTGAGTTGTCCTGGGTAATCCAAGGCCTGAGGGGCGGAGAGGAGCGGGTGCCCTGATGTGCGGGCAGGTGGGGGTAGTGGGGGACCTCCCCAGACCAAAAGCTGGGACAGGGTCGGGCAGAGCCCCTGCCCAGGACAGTCCTGCCGGAGGCTCCTCCCTCTCTCGCCCCAGTCTCCTGGCCTGGGGGCGTGCCAAGGGCGCCCTCCTCTGGGCCTCAGCTCCCTTCTCCTTCTTGATGCCCTATGTCTTCACTCCTGTTCTGGACTTCCCCGAGGGACTGTACCCTCTCCCTGGAGGCTCTTCCAAGGGGAGCCGGTGCCCTAGTACAGCCAAGATGGGCTGGGGCCTTCAGTCCAGTACATTCTGGGCTTCCAGCCACCGCCGACTGCCAGGTTTTCCCCACGTGCCCAGATAAGGGCCTGGCCGCTCCAGACTTTGGGGACAGTGAGAAGAGCCATTACCTTCAGGAGGCCCTGAAGGTGTGACGTTCCCATATTAAAATGACCTGTGCTCTGACTTTTTAAAATATGAAATAGAACCAACAAAGACACAATGCTGTAGTGTCTAAATGATATTCTCATGAGCATCAGAATAAAAAACCCAAAAGGAGGGTTCTAAACTTCCCACCCTGCTGATGGTGGCCTGTTCTTAAAGAATTGTTTCATCGGGCTAGTAACTAGGTTTTCCAGGGGAACACAGAGGGTGTTTCCAAACCGCGTAGGGAGAGGAGTCTCCCTGGAGACATTCTTGGAGGGACCTGCTTCTACATCACTGTTCCCTCTTGTTCCAGGTTAAAGGTGGAAGAGATGTACCATACACTGTGATCTCACCATCTCCCAGTATATGAGAGCTCCTGCGATCCGTGTTACCATGAATGGAATCCCCTGTCCAGGGTAAGTAACCTAAGAACGCTATTTGGGCAATAAAAACACATCAAACCAAGAGGAGGGAAAACGCAGCTTTTATTTCAATAGCTGACACAAGAGAGGTGCTGGTTATTTTAAATCAATTTTTCTTTTGCATTTTCAAAATTTGTGGGTGGGGCGAGCAGGTAAGACCCATGCCTTTTTGGAAAGGGCCACCCGCAGCGTGGTGTGGCTCAGTTCAGCATCCACACCCACGTCGACAGGTCCACGTCACTTCTGTGCCTCCCCAGTTGCCTATTCAGTAAAAAGTACAGGATATTCTGGGAAGGCCTGGTGCGTTTTGAGCGGCCAGGTGTCTTCTCCTCATTGCTCGGTGTGGATGTGCTGGGTTTGACTTCAGATTTTTCTTTCTCCATGACTCGCCGACGCCACAGGTGGCTTCCCGGAGGAGCACAACTGAAAAAGATGATGAAACTCAGTTGATCCAGTGGACGCAGGCACCTCTGCCCCCACACCTCCCCACCACATACCCTCGTTCCCAGGGTAGTCCTAAGAGATCGCTTTACCGGCCTTGTTCCTTGCAACAGTCAAGAACAGTTAGAGAGAAACCACTACAGGCATTTCAAGAAGGAAAGGATCTAAGACTGGGAACTAGGTGCTGACAAATCTGTTTAAGGCCCTGAAGAGCAAAGGACAAAGCTGTGAGTGTAATGACAACTCGTGTTTGAAGACCACACTCACCCCTAATACCTGACCATGACCCCCACGCCCCTGATACCTCACCACGACCCCCAGACTGCTCCCAGCCAAAGCTTTGTACACTATTTCTGACTCTGACACCGTGCCTAGTTTTATCCAGTAGGGTTAGGGTTGGGGTTCATCAGGTGGGTCAGCGTAGTAATGTCAGAAAGAAATATTACATGTTATTGGTGTATATGGATATTTTACCTCTCAGACCACTGAACTTTCGCTTCAGGAACGTCTGGAAGAGAGGTCCAGGAGTGAGAGAGAAGATTCTTTTCCTCCTTGTCTTATCCTCTTCCCCGGAGCCCCAGGGCCTGATTGGCCAAGCCCAGAGGTATCATTGCGACTCACAATGGCTCTCAGAACCTTTTGACCACACGCAAGATCCGAGCGCTAGACACAGTTACCTAGGTTACTTCTGGTTCACGGCTGACAACTGTGAGCGGGCGAGTGGTGCCAGAAAGGGGGCAGTTGTTACCCACATCCAGTGACAACTGGGTCAGTTGAGGACTATGAGAACCAGGCCACACCTCCTTTTCCTGAGAGGCAGGGAGGGCCCGGTCTCCAAGCGTTCCTCCCACCCCACGTAGAACCACGTCAAGACACTAAGATACTGAGTTCAGTGTCTAAAAGACATCAGAAAGGGATGAGAACTATTATTAGTGTCCAATTAATAAAAGAAAGTAGCAAAACTGCCTTTCTCTTAATGGATTTCCTTCTTAGAAAAACCAAAGTAAACACCCAGCAAGTAGATCGGGGAAGGTTGGCTGATATCAGTCAAACACATAAAAAAAATAAGTTTTGTATACACTTCTCTTTGGAAATACAATACAAAATAAATGTCTTATTCAAATGAATTATGAGTATTGTAAAACACCTGCAAATATAATTAACTTTAAAAAAACTAGGAAAATGTACATGAACCTTTTTCATGAGCTTCCTGTTTGGACACTAAAATAATATTTTTTATTATTTTCTGGGGGGAGAAAGGAAGGCTAATCTTTGAAATGTTATCAATTCTGCTCTAAATTTGCCTCTAAATCTATAATTTCAGTGTGATCGCAATCATAAACCACAAGATTTTGAGTGTATACTTGGAACCAGTGCCTAGGTTATAAAATGACCTTGAAGAGAAAATGGGAGGGATTATCCAAAAGGGGGAGTTTGCCCTACTATGTATTAAAACTTACTCTATAAGATTAGCAATGAAACAGGAATTGATAAATATGTCAATGGAACGAACTAGAGATTCTAGAAATATTTTCATATAAATGTGGGGATCAAATAAATGATAAAGCTGGTGTTTCACATCAGATGTCACCTCTAAGCAGTGTCTTATGACTAAGTTGGTGTGTGCGTGTGTGTGTGTGTGTGTGTGTGTGTGTACGTGTGAACACATGGTGTGTGTGTTCTTACAGTGCAGCGGGGCTTCTGGGGCCACTTGGTATTTCTCCTAGAGGTTATTCTAGGTTCCGTCAACTTTTACAGGCTTTTTAAGTTGTGCTTCTTCCCAAAGCCTCTGTGGTGCCAACCAGTCATGGAGAAAGGACACTGTGAAGTCAGTCCCAGCACGCCCACGCAGAGCATCAAGAAGAAGGCAGATGAATACCTAAAAACCACCTGGGCCAGTAAAACCGTGCTGAGCTTTTTCCTGGGGAGGCATCTGGGGAGGCACAAAAATGATGAGGATCTGACCCAGTGGCTGTGGACACTGACACAACAGTCACCAGGGTGGAGGTGGCCTTTGCCAAAAATCCATGTGACTTACTCACCTACGATCCTTGGGAGATTTTTATGAAAAATCCCAGAAAATGGTGTGGATCAACAAATCCTTCTTCCCCTGATGAAACCATTAAAATTGAAGCATTGATTTCACTTCTGTTGGTTTAGTGCATTATTTGTTCACATGCTTTCTGTACTTCCGACTCTTCTTTGTGCTAGCCAAAGGCCACAAACCTGTGAAATCTGGCTATTCACCCTTAGACAGTGTTTACTAACTAACATGGCAGCGTCTGAGGGATTTGGAATTGAGAGTGGCCCTCTTTGGAGAAGCTGGAAAAGCTTCTGAGTTTACAAGTGAAAAGGCCTTACACCTCAAACCTACTAAGGGATGGGTCTTTCAAGAGGCCACTTGGAGATCTCAAAGTTTGAGGGAGACAGTGGGAAGTCAGAATCACAAATAAAAGGGAGTGACTGGGAGGGTTGAGGACGGTTCTCTATGTGGAGGTATATGCAGGGAAACTGCAGGGGATCAAGACTCAGAGATGAGGTCTCCAACGTAGCCATGAAATACTCCACCAAAGGAGAAAAAGTCAGATTTAAACAGCTGCTGAATTCTGTCCAAATAAAGGAGGTGTGTCATTATCCTGATCTCTTGTTTCTCCCTGAGCTCATTAGACCCTTGGGGGACTAATGGCTGGAAAAGGGGAGGGAGGCATATTCTGGCTGAGTCTCAGTGGGGTGAGCATGCCACACTTTGTCCTCTTTCCTACTTAGGGCTTTAGCCCGGGCCAGGCCTGAACTGGGAGAAGGGAGAGGCACATTGGCTTTTCTGAGAAGTCAAGCCCACTGGCTTTCAGACTGCAACGTACAGTTACACCATGGGCTGTCTTTGCTGACAGAAGATCTTCAGACTTCACAGCCTCCATAAGAACACAAGGGGGCGCCTGGGTGGCTCAGTCGGTTGAGCGGCCGACTTCGGCTCAGGTCATGATCTCACAGTCTGTGAGTTCGAGCCCCGCGTCGGGCTCTGTGCTGACAGCTCGGAGCCTGGAGCCTGCTTCAGATTCTGTGTCTCCCTCTCTCTCCGACCCTCCCCCACTCATGCTTTGTCTCTCCTGCTCTCAAAAATAAATAAAAACATTAAAAAAAATTAAAAAAATAAAAAAATAATAAAAAATAAAAAAAAAAAGAACACAAGCCAATTCTGTTTCTTTTTCTTTTTTGTTTACTGTTTTAATTTCTGTTTTGTTAAATTGGGCTCCATGCCCTATGTGGGGCTCAAACTCACGACCCTGAGATCAAGAGTTGCATGCTTTAATGACTGAGCCAGACAAGCACCCCATAAATACTGTTTTATTAAGGGTCCCCGCGAGCCAATTCTTTATAATAAACCTGTCTCTATCAACCTACCTACCTACCTATCTGTCTGTCCATCGTATTCGGTCTGTTTCTTCGGAGAATCCTGACTAATACTCTAAGAAACGCCAAATGTTGCCAGCAAGCTAGGCAAGGGCCTGGAACACATTCTCCTTCCCAGCCCTCAGAGGGAACAACAGTGCCCACTCATGATCTCTGACTTCTAGTGTCCAGAACTGTGACACCATACATTTCTGTTATTTATTCCACTGAGTTTGTGGCAAACTAATAAACCTTCTGATACTGCCAATCACAGAAGAGAACTTAAAAAGCAGCCTGCTATTTCCCCTTGTAAAACAGTGATTTCTCCAGTTCCGAATTGTTGTAAGGATAACAAACACCCAAGAGTTAACGCATTGTTCTTTTCTTCCACATTTATGGCCTTTTTTTGGTGGCTTGTATTTCTTAGGTGTTTTTTCTTTTTTATTCTATTTACTTGTACCAGTCCATTCTGATTCCTGATGTTTCTAATGCGGCTCCATTTAAGAAATGGCTTTATTTCTGACTATTTTTTTAAAGATGTGTTTTTTATTTTATTTATTTATGTTTTATTTTAGAGAGAGAGCAATGCGGGAGGGGGAAAGGGGCAGAGAAAGAGAGAGAGAGAGAGAGAGAGAGAATCCCAAGTAGGCTGGACACTCAACATGGGGCCAGAGGTGGAGTTTGACCCCATGGCCCTGGGATCATGACCTGAGCCAAAATCAAGAGTGGGACACTCAAAAAAACTAAATCCCTATTTCGTCCCATTTTTACATGAACTTTGCCAGTTCATTGTTATCTGTTTATTTCCTTCTTTATCTTATCGTTTCTCTTTAATTTCATTTTTTCCATTATTTAAAATTTCTTAGTACTGTTAGAAAAGAGTTTCCCTTACACTACTTGACAGTAATTATTTTCCCTAGAATTATGCTTTCTCTGCCTTTTGTATTATTTTGTTGTGTTACCTTGTTCTCTTTCTTATTTCTTTGTTTCTTACCTTTTTCTAATAGCATCAACCCACCATCTCATATTTGAACTTCTGCTTACTATTTGATTTCAATTACAATAACCTTAACTCAGCTTGACATTGCTTAATAACAGACTGTGGGGAGGAGTGTGAAGTATGAACAAAGGGAAGGTCACTGGTAGTGAAAAAGGTAGTTCTTAGGTGATTCCTACTTCTGATTTTACTCCCCTTTATTTAAATTTTATTTTTGAGAGACGGAGAGAGCACTCACATGCATGAGTGGGGAAGGGGCAGGGAGGGGGAGACAGGATCCAAAGGGGGTTCAAACTCACAAACCCTGAGGTCTTGACCTGAGCCGCAGTTGGACACTTAACTGACTGAGCAACCCAGGTGCTCCTGATTTTGCTTCCTTTTGTTGGCCCTAGAATCTATAGTGCTCCCTGACTGCCTTCCTGCTTTCCTGCCTGCCTTCATGTCTTCTTCTCTTGTTTTTCTCAAAGTTCATTTATTTTTTAATAAAAATTTTAATGTTCTATTTATTTTTGAGAGAGAGACAGAGCACAAGTGGGAGAGGGGCAGAGAGAGAGGGAGACAGAATCCATGAAACAGGGTCCAGGCTCTGAGCTGTTGGCACAGAGCCCGATGCGAGGCTTGAACCCGTGAACCAAGAGGTCATGACCTGAGCTGAAGTGGGACGCTCAACTGACTGAGCCACCCAGGCACCCCTCAAAGTTTATTTATTTAAGTAATCTCTACACCCAACGTGGGGCTTGAACTCCCAACACTGAGATCAAGACTTGCATGCTTCTCCAACTGAGCCACCCAGGCACCCCCTTCTTCTTTTGTTTAGTGAAATCTGCACATTATATAATATCTGAAAAGACTAGTCAGAGCTCTGCATTCTTCCTCTATATGTGGTTTGTGTCTGATTCTATTCCTACTAGTATTGTAAATGGAATTTTATTCCCGATATTTTAACTTTTGGTTCATGGCTATAACAATTTGTTTCTAATCTCTATTCTACAAAAAGCCACTTGGAATCAAGTAGGGTAAAGTAAAAATATCTGTTGAAACTTCATAGAGAAACACAGTTTATAGCTCTAGGCAGCATGACCGAGTGCTTCCATTAGGATCTTTGAGCAACAGACCAGGGAAAGCTCCAAGTCACTATGCCCTACTCATGTCTCAGCTTCCTTATGTGTAACATGAAGGGTTTGGAGGAAGTCCATTCTAAGCTTTCAGCAGTTCTAAAATGTTAAGACAGTAAACGTGATTTCTTGAACCATAATTGAATTATTTCAGGGAAGAGGGACAATTTTTGAAGGGTTTCTCTAACTGTGCTGTGTGTAGGAGATTGAGCAGGCAAAAGTATATTGCTGATGTTTGTTTGTTTGTTTGACTGATGGCCTCACATTGACCTGTGTCTATGAGAACAGTATGTCCAAAGAAACAAAGTACTTTTTATGGCAATTTTGCTTTCAGAGAGAAGTTATAGTGTTAGAGTCTGTACTTGATGCTAAGAGAACTTTTGTTCCTAGACAGATGTGTTTTCTTTGGAAAGAGTCCTTCTGATTATAAGTGTATTCGTAATGCACAAGCCGTGTGTCCATGTACCCTGCTGTTAAAGGGTCTGTGGTATCCTTCAGAGCACAGGCCCCTTTACATACAGCAGGGAGCCCCTTCCTCCTGTTTCCTTCCAGCTGTCTCTAATGGGGGGGGGCAAAGGGGAGGAGGGCAACCAATTGAGAAGAGAGAAAGAGAGGTGGCCCACCCCTTCCTGGTTACATTTTCACTTCTTGTTCCTGTTTCTGTCTCCATCCCGGGAAGACAGAGGAGAGGTGGGCTTTGTGTCCCCTCTTCCAGAGCCTTCGGGAGTGATGGAGCATCTTCCCTGGCCATTTGGCACTGGTTCTCCAGGCACTGGACAGGGAGTGCTGTTAAGCTCCATAGGAAGGACTCTTCTCAGAAGAGGGTCTGAGCCCCTGGACAAACCAGAAAGCAGGAGGTTGCTGAGGAGGATGGGTGTGAACTTGGCTGGCCCAGTGCACGGGGCCCCAGATCCACTTCTGAGGCCAATCTCTCTTTCCTTCCCCCCTTTCTGGCTCCCTCTCCCTCTCGGTCTCTGTCTCTGTTTCTCTCTGCCAGCCGCTGCCTTTTTTGATGTCTTACTTGTGCTTCTGACTTCTGGAGACACAAATAGAGCTCTCCAGGGGCGCCTGGGTGGCTCAGTCGGTTGAGCGGCCGACTTCAGCTCAGGTCATGATCTCACGGTCTGTGAGTTTGAGCCCCGCGTCGGGCTCTGTGCTGCCGACCCAGAGCCTGGAGCCTCCTTCAGATTCTGTGTCTCTCTCTCTCTGCCCTTTCCTTGCTCATGCTTTGTCTCTATGTCTCTCAAAAATAAAAAACAAAAACAAAAACAAAAACAAATAGAGCCCTCCAAATGACACTGAAATGCATCTCTCTAGCAAATTTGTGGTGAAGGGATGTCCCTCCAGTACAATTGGCACACCATGGAGGCTTGTGAGGAAGCCTCTATAACCTCAAAGCCCCCGCTTCTTCTCCCCTCTCTCCCCTCAAGAACAGGGCCCTCAGTGGGTGAGCTGTCAGAGTTGCCACTGTGTGTGTCACTGCCTGGGGTTGGGCCTCTGTGGAGCCTCAGCTAGGCTGCTGTCTGGGCCAGCCACCACTGGGAGGTGTAGGGTATGCAGTGCCAGCTGCTATATGGTGTCCCAAGTCCCAGGAGTCACAGTGCCACCTGCTGCACCAGGTCCAGATCTGTGTGCACACATGTGCACCCATGCTGCCTGGCACCAGAGAGTACATTGCGACGTCCCTCTGCGCTGCTTATCTTGTTGCTCAAGGTGATCTCTGTGAGATTCCTCCCGGTTAGCACGTGGCCCCCTGGATCCCAAGTGTCTTGGCCCATAGCGCCTCTGTTTGCTGTGAGTGGTGAGGGACAGAGTGCCAGAAGTCACCATTCCAGGGACACCAGAGGCCAAGTCAGATTGCACGTGGGGAGGGGACAGGCTTGGGGAGGAGGTGATGGGATGCAGAGGGCTTGAGTTGTCCTGTGTAACCTAAGGTTGGAGGGGCGGGGAGGAGTGGGCACCCTGACTTGCGGGCAGGTGAGGGTAGTGGGGGACCATCGCAACCAGCAGTGGGGCTAGGGTCAGGCAGCTGCCCCCACTACCCAGGACAATCTTGCCCGCAGCTGTGCTGCTGCTCTGGCACCTGTGCTGCTCCCGTGCCTCCGCCCTCTCTAGCTGTCTCCTGGCTGGTCCCTTGAGCTGGCCATGTTCCCAGGGCACTCTCCCCCTGGCCACAGCTTGTTTCTCAATGCCCAATGTCCTTACTCCCATTCGACTTCCCCAAGGGACTGTCACGCCCTGCATGCTCTTCCAGGGGAGCTGGTAACCCCATACTGCTGAGATGGGCTGGGGCCTTTAGTCCAGCGCATTCTAGGCTTCCATCTGCCACCATCTGCCAGGTTTTCCTCACCCGGCCAGATGAGGGCCTAGTCGGTCCAGACTTCGCGGACAGTGAGAAGAGTTACTACCTTTGGGAGGCTTTGAGGGTATTGGTGCTGGACAGAGAGCTGGTTCTGAACTTCAGTTCAGCTGCTTGCCAGTGAAAAAAATCAATACTCAGAGACAAGTGATGGTGGGAAAGGGAAGGTTGCTTTATTCAGGAGGCCAGCAACCTGGGAAGATGGTGGGCATACATCACAATGACCATCTTCCCATCCAGGGGAAGCCTGAGGTTTTTAAAGGGGGAGGCTTGGGAAAAGGGAGGGAGGGCCTGTGCACAGGAGAAGCAGGTACCCAGGTGGTTAGTCATATGTTGACATGTCCTTGAACAGACTTGCATCTGTAGTGGCTGTTTTCGAATGCAGTCAGGCCTTATCTTCTGGGAAAGTCCGGTCCTTCATTCCTCAGGCCAAGTGGTCTGCAAATCTCAAGTAAAGTAGGTTAGTTCCACTACAGACCAAAGGATTTAGATCAGTAAGCAAGGAGTGTGTAAGTTTAAAGCAAGTTATCCCTTAAGACCGGTCAGAGTGCTGTTTAAGTATGATGTTCCCATATTATAATGCCTTGTGCTCTGATTTTTTTATATGAAATAGAGCCAACAAATACAATGTCGTAGTGTCTAAATGATATTTTCATAAGCATCAGAATTTAAAAAAATGGGTATCCTAAATTTCCCAACCAACTTGAGGCCTGTTCTTAAACTACGTCTTTTACCAGGGTAGGTTTTCCAGGAGAACACAGTGGGTGTCTCTGCAAATGCTAGGGAGAGGGGTCTTGGTTCCTGGAGGGACCTGCTTCTACATCAGTGTTCCCTTGCTTTTGTCCCAGGTGAAAGTTGGGAGAGATGTGACATGCAGTGTGATCTCACCATCTCCCAGTATATGAGAGCTCCTGCACACAACGTTAGCATTGGCTCTGTTCCATTCCATTGAATGGAATGCCCTGTCCAGTGTAACTAACCCAAGAAAGCTGCTTGGGCATAAAAACATATCAGACCATATGCGTGAAAATGCAGCTTTTATTTTAACAGCTGAAATGAGGCAGGAGTTTGTTATTCTAAACCATTCTTTTTGCCTTTTCCAAAATTGTGGTTAGGCATAAGCAGGTAAGTTATGTGATTTTTTGGCAAGGGCCACCTCCACCCTGGTGTGGCTCGTGTCAGCATCCACAGCCACTTTGACAAATCCAGATCACTTCTGTGGCTCCCTAGTTGCCTACTAAGTAAAAAGCTCAGCACATTTTTGGAGACCTGGTTGGGTTTTGAGTATTCATCTGCTTTCCTCTTGATGATCGGTATGGGTGTGCTGGGACTGACTTCAAAGTGTCCTTTATCCATGCCTGGTAATGCTACAGATGGCTTCAGAAGGAGCACAACTGAAGAAGCCTGAAAAAGATTATGAAACCTAGTTGAACCAGTGAACCCAGGGGCCTCTTTTCTACATCACCTCCCCACCACATATACTTGTTTCCAGAGTAGTCAGAAAATATTGTTTTGTAGAATCATGTGTTTTAAAACGTCAACCTTATCATTTTTTCCATTCTGTCATGTACATGGGTCTGTGTCTAGAATCTCTGTTCTGCTCTATTGACATATTTTCAGTTCCTATTTTAATTGCTAAGTCTGTAGTGTAGATTTTCATATCTTGTGTGGCAAGCTCACCATCACAGCTACTCCCACATATGTTCTCCCCCATTTAATTGAATAATCAGCTCATTTTATTTCATGGCAAAATCTTGGTAAGGTTCATGACTGTGCTTGCACTGAATTTATAGATTTATTTTGGGAATAATTTATAGGATCACAATAATTAATTTTCCTATCCAGCAAGAAATGGTATTTTTAGCATCAAAACAGTTGATTCATAAAACAGTTTCATGAATATTCTCCTCTATTTTGTTTAAATGCTTTTTTTAGAGAGAGAGTGTGACAGAGAGAGAGAGAGTGCGCGTGCGCGCGTGCACCAGTGGGGGGGGGGGCAGAGAGAGAGAGTGAGAGAGAGAGAATCCCAAGCAGGTTTCTTACTGCCAGTGCACAACCAGAAGCAGGGTTCTATCCCTCAGGTCATGATCTCATGGTTCGTGGGATTAAGCCCCATGTCAGACTCTGTACTGGTAGCATGGAGCCTGCTTAGGATTCTCTCTCTCCCCCTTTCTTTCCCCCTTCCTCTGCTTGTGCTTTCTCTCTCAAAATAAAATAAACATTTAAAAAACTATTAAAAATAATAAATAAATAAATAATGAAATTCACATGTGTGTTGTGGCCAGTGTGAACTGGATATATTATTTCTATTATTTCATATTTTATTTTTGGAGAAATATACAACATCTTATGTCTTTAATTTGTATCTAATCTTACTTTTCTGTAAAATATCTAGATGAATAGCTTGGCTATTCCGGAGACATTGACTTAAGACAGGCACTTTTTCACATTTCCTTATATAAATAAGCTCTAATATATCAATAATATGAAATAAAGTTTAGCTATTGAAAGGTAAAAGAGATCCTCTATGTACCAACAGGGAAATGATTTCCAAGAAGTGATAATTGAAGGAAGAAACTTGAAAAACAATATGTATATTATTCCCTCTATCTTTTCTTCACAGAGTAATCTATACAGAGAAATTCAAAGGATAAGATCTGAAAAGTTTACAGAAAACGGCAAATGCCAGTTCTTCTGGTATGGGGTGTGAGACGGTGGGGTAGGAAAGGAGGGGATCATATGATCTCTATAAATGTAATTCTTATATTTTTTCCAAGAATAATGCAAAATATGTGTAAGCAAATTCTGTAAAATTCTTTAAGTAAAACAAGATATCTCAGAAATGTAAACTTGAGACAGAGAGAGGTGCAAACGCCAAGGTGAGTTGACCCACTCTCATTTGCTCAGCCTGTTTCCTCCAAGGGAAGAGCACTGGAGCTCAGGAGAAAGGCACCAAAACCCAAATCAAATGAACAGTGAGACAACCTCTAAATGGAGTTCAAGGTAAGAGAGCCAACTTAGCCAGGAAAGATTCTGTACCCTTGTCTGTGACTTTAAGAGGTTCTTACTCAGGAGGGAGAAAGGATGTGCTGACACCCACTCTCTGGTCTCTTACAAATTATAATGGGTGCAGGGTACCTGCCTGCTAAGTATCTCACCAAGGACTTTAGATACAATAGCTCATTTAACTTCTCACAGCTATGGTGGGTGCCACTGTCACACCCACTTATCCAGGTCAGGGAACTGAGGCACAGGAAAGGTATGTAACTGGCCCAAAGTCACATAGTTAGTATGTGGCACAACCAGGATATGAACCCAACTTGTCTGGCTTCATAGCCCCATCAGGATTCTTCCCTTTGATCCTTGTGGAAGTCAAGGAAACAATTCTCATCCTTCTATTTGCTTTGGTCATGGAACACAGCATCTTTGTGTCTTTACATGATTCTATCTGGGAAGGGGAGAAACCCAGACAACTGAGCATTTCCTGCCACTCAAGAAAAGCATCATGTGATTGGGTCCCTCTTACAGGCATCTGTGCCTCAATTTCTTCAGTTGTTTTGGGAGACTGAGTTGGGTAGCCAGTGTGGGGGCAAATCATATCTCATGATATGATAGTCATTTTTGTTCCTCAGGAGAGTAGCACTATAGCTAACACAAAACCCTGTCCTCACCATTAGACCTCCAACATCCTGTGAAAATCCACATCCTACCCTTAGACAACACCCACACGGGTCACACTTTAATATTAACGATATAGCTGTATGACTACTCAGCTGAAATCATTGCAATTAAACATGTCATTTATGTGAACTGGGATTTAAAAAGCAGGTACCCAGGGGCACCCACGTGGCTCAGTCGGTTGGGCAGCCGACTTCGGCTCGGGTCATGATCTCACAGCTCGAAGGCTTGTGAGTTCGAGCCCCACATCGGGCTCTGTGCTGATAGCTCAGAGCCTGGAGCCTGCTTTGGATTCTGTGTCTCATTCTTTCTCTCTGCCCCCCTCCCATTTGTGCTCTGCCTCTCTCTGCCACTCAAAAATACATAAATGTAAAAAAAAATTTTTTTAAAGCAGGTACCCAGAGTCATGGCCAAGGCTGGATCCAGAGTTTGGGGAAGAGTAGAGAATCCTACCTGGGACTGAGTTCCCTTGCAGCTTTCACTGGGTGATTGTAATCTTGAGGCCAGAGTCACTGACCATTGCCCAGTGGACCTGTTGAAATGCAATGAACACCATTAACACATTTTAGTGATCCCAACAGGGAAAGTTTGAATGGAGGGATTTTGCATCACCCAACAAAGGGCTCTAAGACAAGATATCTGAGTGTACAGGGAGCAGATATGGAGATGTTACCCAAATATCTGTTATTAGCTACCCCCTCTTCCAGCACCTCTTACCCACTCACCGTATTTGGCCATGAAACTAGAAGTAAGCCAGGTGGTGTTAGACACTGTTCAAATTTTGCCATTGCATGTGATCACAAAGTTCTGAGAACCATTATGAGTCACCATGACTCCTCTAGGCATTTAACCAATCAGGCCCTGGGACTTAGAGAGAAGTAGAGGGGAAAAAGGGAAAGGGAATTTTTCCCTCCTTTGCTCTCTCTTCCAGACCAGTTGTTACTGCAGGAGGATATGTGGCTAATGAGGGACCATAAGGTAGGCTGAGGGCGAAGCACAAGCTAGCAACACATGTCCCCCCTTTCCGCCAGGTGGGATATGTGGGATATTCCTCAGGCACTCCTGGCTGCCAAAGGACAAAGGAAAGGAAAGAAAACAAATGGATAACTGATAGAGATCACAGTCATGCAGGACATGAGTATCAGTTTACAAATATCTTAGTAAATTACAATAAAAAGGAAATCTTATCAATAGCCTAATCTCCAGAAACCTAGAGATTCCGTTTCCTGGAGCCCCAACATCATCCCTCCATAGTGATATGGGGAACAAAGGCAAGAAGGGAATGATAGGTAAAATTAAATTTCCTTGTAACCTGCAGCCCATTGACAAATACTTGAGGCAAATACAGAGTATGACATTTCTCCAGGAACCCCCTACCATTCTAATGTTAGTGCCTTACTAGAGGGAAAACAGCCTTGGCTTGACAATAGCCAGGCCTCTGGTATCTTTGAGTCCTCTTTAGCATATCAAAGTCTCTCTGGAGGCCTCTCATTTGACTTTATCTCCCCAACTCCATAGTATAAAACCAGTCATTTTTCACAACCCCAGGGCAGCGCTTCCTGCCCACAGGTCCTGTCCCTGCTTTAATAAAATCACCTTTTTGCATGAAAGAAGTCTTCAAGAATTTTTTCTTGGCTGTCAGCTCCAGACCCCCACCATCACCCCAAAACCTCATCATGGCTACTCAAAATAGCTCCTGTGGTCTGGGTGAAACACAGCTAGCTAATGTCACATCTTCATCTGCCATCACAAAGTGAATTGACTTGATGAGCCTCAATCCCGCTGGGTAATAGTTGTGAGGAGGACTAATGTTTGCCCACAGTAGTAAAATGCTGCTGCATGAAGTGGTTAGGAGCATGAGCTCAAGGTCCAAGTTAGTGTGACCTTGGGCAAGTCTTTTAGCTTCTCTGATCCACAGGTTCTTCACTTTGAAAGTGGGGATGACAACCAGACTTCTTCCTCCCTTCCTTCCTTCCTCAGTGAGGATGAACTGACATGGTAGTAGTAAAACACTCAGAACCATATCAAGCATGTAGGGAGTGCCCAGATGACAGCATTTATCACTGCCACCATCTCGGTCAACTTCAATTTAAACAGTCTCAGGTGGAGTGTATTCAGTCCCTGCAAAGTCCACCACCCAAGTGGCACTGTCCACTCCTCCCTCCCATTTCCAAAGAAGAGGGCTTGGGGTAAGACAACGCTCATGATACTCACAGTATCAGAAGACACAGGGCTCCTGAGTCTTAAGCTGGTCTCCACACCATGGCTGACGGTCATGTCTTTGGCTATGCAGTTATTCGTGTTCACTAGAGAGAACATTCTATCTGTGTCCCTGAAAGTTCTGCCAGCATCTGCCATTGAGAAACTTAGCTGGAACAACTCAGCATGCGTCATATTCCCAGAGAGGTAGGAAACTACCCTTGAAGCCATGCATGAGCTCAATTCCAGTTATGGGAAGTGGGGATCCGAAGGTCTGCCTGTGACCCAGATGGGTACCAGTATGGTAGGTGAAGCATTAGCTGATGCTGGTGATACTGATGGTGCTTAGGGAGTCATTACCCCAACTCAGGGACTATGAGATTCCATAGCCTACAGACACACCAAGCTTCACCCTTCATCTATAGTGTCACTGGTGGCAGAGGAGAGGTACATGTGGGTCCTCAGACAAGAAAATACATTTTTATTAATGCAATATAAGGCACCGATATAAAGTTGAACTTTAATCCCATTTTTAATCCCATTGGAATCAGGGTTAATATACTAGCAACCACATCCTCTCAGCACCCACAGCATTAACAAAACCCCTGCAACATCTTTTAGTCATTTTTGGTTTCTGGAGACAGCATATTTCTCATTTTAAAATTTCACTTAAGGGGTGCCTGTGTGGCTCAGTTAGTTAATCATCTGACTCTTCATTTCGGCTCAGGTTATGATCTCACAATTCATGAGATTGAGCCTCACATCATGCTCCACACTGACAGATGGAGCCTGCTTGTTATTCTTGTTCTCACTCTCTCTGTCCCTCACTCATGCATGTGCACATACACTTGCTTTCAGTCTCTCAAAATAAATAAACTTAGAAAAACCTTATTCATTATTGCTATTATTGTTATTAAAATAGATAAATAAATAAATATAAAAAATAAAAATTTCACTTAAGCCTATTTATGCTGAATAAGCCCACTTTGAAAGGAGTGCCCTCCAGTACAAGGGCCTAGAATCTGTCCAAATTGTAATACAACAGGCATTCCTATTAGTGCCCTCCCAGAGGCCCTTTCACTATAGAAGCTTTAGAATACTTTTTTTTTAACTGATGGAAGTCTCTGGACCATCTCTGAGTCCATGATCTTCTGATGCAAGCACTTGGCCCCATGCTCAATGCTATAAGAGGAGCAATCAGTGGCCACACACTGGCTATCCTGGAAACAGGCCATGAGCCTGTGACTCTCCATACCCAGCTAACAGTTATGCCTTGGATTATGGAAGCAGCACCCTAAAAACTGGGCATGGATATCAAGAGCTCCTTGCTATGTGGTAAAAACCAAACCTGGCCCCTCTGGCATATCCTACCTGCAGGACAGGGTAGCATTCTCAGCCTTTACTCTCTTCCCAAATGTCATAGTGCTGAAGCAGGTCATCCTTAGCCTGGAACCCTTGACCTAATGGGGAAGCCCATGGGATCAACTGACTGAAAAGCAAAGGCAGTTTGTCTGCCTTATCATCACCATCATATACAATGGAGCTTGACCAAGAAGTTTCAAAAAAGGATAGGACTCAAGGATCAACACATTTGATTGAATTTCATATAGTTTCCCTAGGACTAGATGCCCTTGACAACAATCTCCTGAATCTGCAATTACAGACTCTTTGGCCATTGACAATGGTCTGACCATCTGATTCAGCCAATGACAGCAACAAAAAATTCTTATCTAGAGTTTGTGACATTGGGGTAAAGAACTCTGGGGACATCTTGGCTCACAGATGTCAAAAACCCAAAGACCTCAAGATGTGATGCCTGGGAATACCATTTGGTTTGTTTGTCCCTAGAGATGACTCTAGCCTTGCTTTTTAGGGGCATAGCCTGGAAAGAAGTCACTCTTCCACAAACATTAGCTAACATACATTCTTAAGACCATGCCAGGATGCTGGAGACACAATTTTGAAAAGGACATGAGTCATCTCCAGAGCTCACGACCCAGTGTGGAACTCCAGAGGTAGTTCTGAAACTAATGAAAGTTATATGCAGGATGAGCTGACTTTTACCTTCTACCTGTGTCTTTCTACATACCCTGATTTTTCTTCCAACTTTTAGGTTTTAAAGCATTCAAACCTATAAAAGAGTTGAGACAGTAGTACAGTTAACACCCATAGACCATTCACCTAGACTCAGCAATTGTTCCTAGTTTATTGCAGTTGATCCTCGAACAGTACAGGTTTGAACTGTACATATAAGCAGATTTTTAAATTTATTTTTTGATGTTTTTATTTATTTTTTGGAGAGAGAGAGAGCAGGGAAGGGGCAGAGAGAGAGGGAGACACAGAATCTGTGGCAGGCTCCCAGTTCGGAGGTGTCAGCACAGAGTCCAATGCAGGGCTTGAACCCATGAACTGCAAGATCATGACCTGAGCCGAAGTCAGATACTTAACTCACTGAGCCACCCAGGCACCCCACAGATTTTTTTTAAAAATAAATACAGTACAGTGGTGTAAATGTACTCTCTCTTCTTTATGATTTTCTTAATAACATTTTTTTTCTCTAGCTTACTTTTTTGTACAAATACATGATATAATACATATAGCATATAAAATATGTGTTGGGGTACCTGGGTAGCCCCAGGGTACCCGCTGGGTAGCTCAGTCGGGTGAGAGACTGACTCTTGATTTTGGCTCAGGTCATGATCTCAGGATCTTGAGATGGAGCCCCATGCCAGGCTCCGTGCTGAGCATGGAGCCTGCTTGGGATTCTCACTCTCCCTCTGCCTCTCGCCTGCTCTCACTTGCTCTCTCTCTAAAAATAAATAAATAGATAAAAAAATAAAATATGTGTTAATCGATGGTTTATGTTATCAGTAAGGCTTCTGGTCAACTTCGGGGGAGTCAAAAGTTTGTTTGTTTGTTTTAGTGTAGTTGACATACAATGTTACATTACTTTCAGGTGTACAACATAGTGATTTGACAAGTTTACATATTATGTTCTGCTCACCACAAGGGTGGCTACCATCTGTCACCATGCAATGATATTACAATATTATTGACCATATTCCTTATGCTATGTGTTTTATTCCTGTGACCTACTTATTCCATAATTGGAAGCCTGTTTCTCCCATTCCCTTTCATCATCCATTTCACCCATCCTGTCACCTTCCCCCCCTCATCTCTGGCAACCATCATTTTCTTCTCTGTATTTATAGGTCTGATTCTCCTTTTTGTTTGTTTTTCATTTGTTTTGCCTTTTTAGATTCCATGTATGAGTGAAATCATATGGTATTTACTTCTCAGACTGACTTATTCCACTTTGCATGATAACCTCTAGGTACATTTATGCTGTACCAAATGGCAAGATCTCATTCTTTTAATGGATGCATAATATTCCAATGTACACATGAAAAGATGCTCAACATCATTAATCATCAGGGAAATGCAAGTCAAAACCACAATGAGATATGACCTTACACCTATCAGAATGGCTAAAATTAAAAAGACAAGGAATAACAAGAGTTGCCGAGGCTGAGAAGAAAAGGGGACCCTTGTGCACTGTTGGTGGGAATGTAAATTGGTGCATCCACTCTTCAAAACACTATGGAGTTTCCTCAAAAAATTAAAAATGGAAATAACATACGATCCAGTAATTTCACTGCCACGTGATGGTCTTTCCATTTCCATGCCAGACACTCACAGGGTTTCATCGCCCCTCATGCCTGTGTGCAGGGATGAGCAAGGACTCATCACATGATGGTCTTTCCATTCCCATTCCCAGGTACTCACAGGGGCCTGTGTCCCTTTCCATTCCTGTGTCTGGGGATGCACAAGGACTGACCATGAGACGATTTTCCATTCCCTCACACAAGGACACACAGGGCCCTGACTCTCTTTCTATTCCTTTGTTCAGGGACACACAGGGACCCCCCAATATGAAGATCATTTCATTCTCTCACCCAAGGAAGCACAGAACCCAAATACCCTTGCATTCCTGTGCCCAGAGATGAACGGGGACCTGCTATGGAATGGGCTTTCCATTCCCATGCACAGGAATGCCCAGGGACCTGCCTCTCCTTCCAATCCTTTGTTCATGGATGCACAGGGACCCACCAGGTGACTGTCTTTCCACTCCCGCACACAGGGTCCTACAGGGACCTGCCTCTACTTTCACTTCTTTGTCCTGGGAAGCACAGGGATCAGCCACAAAAAGGTCTCTTCATTCTCTCACCCAGGGATGTGCAGGACTCTGTCTTACAGGGATGCACAGTGACTCGCCAGGTGATGGTCTTTCAAATCCAATGCCCAGAGACACACAGGGACTTGCTGCCCCTTCCATTCCTGTGTCCATGGACACACAAGGACCTGCCACATGAAGGCCTTTTTTTTCCTGTTTCCAGTGATGCACAGGATCTTCTGCCCCTTCCATTCCTGTGTCTAAGGATGCACAGAAACATTCCACATGATGGTCTATCCATTCCAGCACCCAGGGACACATAAGGAACAGCATCCCCTTCCATTCTTGTGTCCAAGGTGGCACAGAGACCTGCAACATGATGGTCTTTTATTTCTTTTATTTTATTTTTTTTTTTTGGTGATAAATATTTTATTTATTTATTTATTTTAATAGTTTCTTTTCAAATTGGTTTACATATAATACCCAGTGTTCATCCCAACACATGCCCTCTTTAATGCCCGTCACCCCCTCTCCCCCTCCCTCACCCTCCTCACCCTGAGGTTGTTCTTAGTCTTTGAGAGTCTCTTATGTTTTATCTCCCTCCCTCTCTGTCTTTTTTTCCTTTCCCCTCTTCCCCTCCTCCTGGTTTTTGCTTAGTCTCACAAAGTCCACCTATTCGTGGAAACATATGGTATGTGTCTTTTTCTGACTGACTTATTTCACTTAACATAATACCCTCCAGTTCCATCCACATTGCTACACACGGCCAGATTTCATTTTTTCACATTACCACGTATTGTCCATTGTATATATGTGCCACAACTTCTTTATCCATTCGTCAGTTGATGGGCACTTGGTCTCTTTCCATGATTTGGCTATTGTTGAAAGTGCTGCTATGAACATTGAGGTACACATGCCCCTATGCATCAGCATTCCTGTGTCTCTTGGGTAGATTCCTAGCAGGGCTATTGCTGGATCATAGGGTAGCTCTATTTTCATTTTTTTTTTTTTTTGAGGAACCTCCACACCGTTTTCCAGAGTGGCTGCACCAGTTTGCATTCCCACCAACAGTGTAGGAGGGTGCCTGCTTCTCCACATCCCCGCCAGCATCTATAGTTTCCTGATTTATTCATTTTAGCCACTCGAACCGGTGTAAGGTGGTATCTCAGTGTGGTTTTGATTTGTGTTTCCCTGATGATGAGTGACTTTGAGGATCGTTTCATGTGTCTGTCGGCCATCTGAATGCCCTCTTTGGAGAAGTGTCTATTCATATCTTCTGCCCACTTCATCACTGGATTATTTGTTTTTCGGGTGTGGAATTTGGTAAGTTCTTTATAGATTTCAGATACTAGTCCTTTATCCGATATGTCATTTGCAATTATCCTTTCCAATTCCGTTGGTTGTCTATTAGTTTTGTTGGTTGTTTCCTTTGCAGTGCAGAAGCTTTTTATCTTGATGAGGTCCCAATAGTTCATTTTTGCTTTAAATTCCCTCGCCTTTGGAGATGTGTCGCATAGGAAATTGCTGCGGCTCAGGTCAAAGAGGTTTTTTCTTGCTTTCCCCTCTAGGATTTTGATGATTTCCTGTCTCACATTCAGGTCCTTCATCCATTTAGAGTTTATTTTTGTGAGCGGTGTAAGGAAGTGGTCTATTTTCATTCTTTTTGATGTTACTGTCCAGTTCTCCCAGCACCATTTGTTAAAGAGGTGTCTTTTTTCCATTGGATACTCTTTCCTGCTTTGTCAAAGATTAGTTGGCCATATGCTTGTGGGTCCATCTCTGGGTTCTCTATTCTATTCCACTGGTCTATGTGTCTGTTCTTGTGCCAATACCATGCTGTCTTGATGACTACCGCTTTGTAGTAGAGGTTAAAATCTGGGATTGTGATGCCTCCCGCTTTGGTTTTATTCTTCAGAATTACTTTGGCTATTCGGGGTCTTTTGTGGTTCCATACAAATTTTAGGATTGTTTACTCTAGCTTTGAGAAGAATGCTGGTGCAACTTTGATTGGGATTGCATTGAATGTGTAGATTGCTTTAGGTAGTATTGCCATTTTAATGATTTTTATTTTTCCGATCCATGAGCATGGGATGTTTTTCCATTTCCTTGTGTCTTCCTCAATTTCCTTCATAAGTTTTTTATAGTTTTCCACGTAAAGGTCTTTTACATATTTGGTTAGGTTTATTCCTAGGTATTTGATGGTTTTTGGTGCAATTGTGAATGGGATTCGCTTCTTTTTCTCTTTCTATTGCTTCATTGTTGGTGTAAAGGAATGCCACCGATTTCTGTACATTGATTTTGTATCTTGCAACTTTGCCAAATTCATGGATCAGTTCTAGTAGGCTTTTGGTGGATTCTGTTGGGTTTTCCATGTAAAGTATCATGTCGTCTGCAAAAAGTGAAAGTTTGACTTCATCCATGCCAATCTTGATGCCTTTTATTTTGCTTTCTTGTCTGATTGCTGATGCTAGGACCTCCAACACTATGTTAAATAGCAGTGTTGAGAGTGGACATCCCTGTCGTGTTGCTGATCTCAGGGTGAAGGCTCTCAGTTTTTCCTCATTGAGGATGATATTAGCTGTGGGCTTTTCATAAATGGCTTTTATGATGCCTAAGTATGTTCCTTCTATCCCGACTTTCTCGAGTTTTTATTAAGAAGGGATGCTGTATTTTGTCAAATGCGTTTTCTGCATGAATCGACAGGATCATATGGTTTTTATCTTTTCTTTTGTTAATGTGATGTATCACGTTGATTGATTTACGAATGTTGAACCATCCCTGCAACCCAGGGATGAATCCTACTTGATCGTGGTGGATAATTCTTTTTATATGCTGCTGGATTCTATTTGCTATTATCTTGTTAAGAATTTTTGCATCCATGTTCATCAAGGATATCGGCCTGTAGTTCTCTTTTTTTACTGGGTCTCTATCTAGTTTGGGAATCAAAGTGATGCTGGCTTCATAGAATGAGTCCGGGAGTTTTCTTTCTGTCTCAATTTTTTGGAACAGCTTGAGGAGGATAGGTATTAACTCTTTTTTAATGTCTGGTAAAATTCCGCAGGGAAGCCATCTGGCCCTGGACTTTTATTTGCTGGGAGATTTTTGATAACAGATTCAATTTCTTCACTAGTTGTGGCTCTGTTCAAGTTTTCTATTTCTTGCCGTTTGAGTTTTGGTAGCATGTGGCTGTTCAGGTATTTGTCTATTTCTTCCAGGTTGTTCAATTTGATGGCATAGAGTTTTTCATAATATTCTCTGATGATTGCTTGTATTTCTGAGGGATTGGTTGTAATCACTCCATTTTCGTTCATGATTTTATTGATTTGGTTTCTCTCTCTTTTCTTTTTGAGGAGCCTGGCTAGAGGTTTATCAATTTTGTTTATTTTTTCAAAGAACCAACTCTTGGTTTCATTGATCTGTTCCACTACTTTTTCTGTTTCCATATGATTAGTTTGTGCCCTAATCTTTGTTATTTCTCTCTTTCTGCTGGTTTGGGCTGTCTTAGCTATTCTGCTTCTAGTTCATTTAGGCGTGCTGTTAGAATTTGTGTTAGGAATTTTTCTTGTTTCTTGAGATGGGCCTGGATTGCAATATATTTCCCACTCAGGACTGCCTTTGCTGCATCTCAAAGCGTTTGGATTGTCGTATTTTCATTTTCATTTGTTTCCATGTATTTTTAAATTTCTTCTCTGATTGCTTGGTTGACCCATTCATCTTTTAGTAGGTTGTTCTTTAGCCTCCATGTTTGTGGGGGCTTCCCAGACTTTTTCCTATGGTTGATTTCAAGTTTCAAAGCATTGTGGTCTGCAAGTGTGCATGGTATGATCTCAATTTTTTTATACTTATTCAGCGCTTCCTTGTGCCCCAAAATGTGGTCTATCTTGGAAAATGTACCATGCGCCTTTGAGAAGAATGTAAATTCCCTTGCTTCTGGATGAAGGGCTCTGAAGATAACTGTCAGGCCCATCTGTTCCAACGTGTCATTCAGGTCCATTGTTTCCATGCTGATTCTCTGTTTAGTGGATCTATCCAGCGCTGTGAGTGGGGTATTAAGGTCTCCTGCAACTAGCACATTTTTATCAATAAGGTAGCTTACGTTTGTAATTAGTTGCTTGACAAATTTGGGTGCCCCAGAATTCGGCGCATAGATATTTATAATTGTTAGCTCTTCCTGCTGGATAGTCCCTGTGATTATTATATAATGCCCTTCTTCATCTCTTATTACATCTTTTACTTTAAAGTCCAGTTTGTCCAATATAAGTGTGGCTACTCCAGCTTTCTGCTGAGTTCCTGTAGCATGGTAGATAGTTCTCCATCCCCTCGCTTTCAGTCTGAAGGTATCCTCAGGTTTAAAATGGGTCTCTTGAAGACAGCAGATAGATGGGTCTTGTTTTCTCATCCATTCTGTTACCCTGTGTCTTTTAATTGGAGCGTTTAGTCCGTTTACATTCAGTGTTAATATTGAAAAATGTGAGTTTAGAGTCAAGGTGTTGTCTGTAGGTTTCATGTTTGTAAGGATGTCTCTGGTGCTCTGTGTTCCTTGCAACCTTTCCTTCATAGAGTCCCCCTCAGGATCTCTTGTAAGATTGGTTTATTTGTGACGTATTCCTTCAGTTTTTGTTTGTTTGGGAAGACCTTTATCTCTCCATCCATTTTGAATGACAGGCTGGCCAGGTAAAGGATTCTTGGCTGCATGTCCTTCCTGTTCATCACATTGAAGATTTCCTGCCATTCCTTTCTGGCTTGCCAAGTTTCTGTGGATAAGTCCGCTACTACCCTAATGTGTCTGCCTTTGTAAGTCAAGGCCCATTTATCCCTAGCTGCTTTCAGGATTCTCTCTTTATCTTTGTATTTTCCCAGCTTCACTATGATGTGTCTTGCTGAGGGCCTATTCGGGTTATGTCTGAGGGGAGTTTGTGCCTCTTGGACTTCAATGCCCATTTCCTTCTTCATGTTGGGGAAGTTCTCATCAATGATTTGTTCAAGTATCCCTTCGATTCCTTTCTCTCTCTCTTCTTCCTCTGGAATTCCTATAATACGGATGTTATTTCGTTTGATTGCATCGCTCAGCTCTCGAATTCTCCTTTCCTGTTCCTGAATCAGTTTCTCTCTCTTTTTCTCTGCTTCCTCCTTTTCTGTAATTTCATCTTCTAATTCCCCTATTCTCTCTTCTGCCTCTGCAATCCGCGCTATGGCCGCCTCCAATTTGTTTTGCCCCTCATTTAAAGCATTTTTTAATTCCTGTAGATCGTTTTTTAGGACCTTGATCTCTGCCTCTAGGGTCCCCCTGCTTTCTTCTATGCTTTTTTTCAAGCCCTGCGAGTTTTTTTATGTTTATCATTCTGTATTCTTGTTCTGTTAAGTTGCTTCTGTCTGCTTTCATCATTTCTTGTGCTGTCACTATTTCCTGTACAGTCTTTTGAGGGGAGTTCTTCCGTTTCATCATTTTGGCTAGGTGTGTGTTGGTTTATTTCCTATTTCTCCCTGGAAAGGAAAAGGGTCGGACCGACAAACAGGAAACACAAACTCACAACCTTACTGACCAATAATACAGACAAACAAATCACAACATAAAAAAGATTAACAAATGACACTCTGGAGGCATGCAACCTGACATATCAGCTACATGATAATGATGGGATGTGTGCTCTGCTGATGGCAGAGCATACATAGAGTAGTGACAGGTGTGGGGAGAAGAAGAAATTGAACTTTGACTAGGTAGAGAGATTAGAAGACTTGATCCAACAAGAGAGAAACCAGAATAAGGAAGGATGTGAGGAAAGAGAAATGAAGTTAGATGTTGCCCAGATGCACTATGTGGTCTGACTGTTCCATAGAGAGAGATAGGAAATTAAAGAGGGGGGTGTAGAACATGCATTGAAGGAGTGGGTTAAATGTTTAAGCAAGCCAAAATCCCCAGGTGACAGGTTTAGAGGTGGGGAGAGATAGGAAGGAGAAGAGGAAGACTATATCTAAAACCGAAGAATTGACCTAGAATTAATCCAGGCAATGCTGCAGTATTTGTGTCTCCACGGCTACCACTCCTGCAGAAGGGCGTCTCCCATATGAGGAGGAGTGTTGCCTGGTGTAGGCGGGTCCCACCTCCACTGCTGGGGGGTGGAGTCCTAGGGTTTGGCTTTGTGGGAATGCGCGACCACAATGGCGCCCTCCCAGCCCTGACAGTCTCAGATCACTCCTCATGGATCCACAGTCTCAGATCACTCCTCAGTTTCCGTCCTCAACTCTATACAGGTTACCAGCACGGTTCAATTTTCTGGGCGATCATGCCCCCAAGCTCATCTGAGTTCCTTTAACTCGCTCTGACCACCACGCCTTATGTAAATTGAGTCTCTGAATCAGCACTGGTGCGACCACAATGGCGTCCCCCTAGCCTCTCTCCACGGACCTGGAGTCTCCGAACCCTCCTCTGTGTCCGTCCTCGACTTGGTCAGGGTGCAGGGGCAGCATGACCCACTGGGTGGTCGCGAAACCCTGCATACTCAGCTTTCCCCACCCAAATGATGCCTCTGACTCAGCACCGATCCAGCGATGGCGCGTGCCTCTCCGTGACACGGGCTGAGACAGCGTCGCTGGCTCCGGAGTGAAGAAAGCTCCGCCAGCTCCACCGTGAGCAACTACCCTCTCTCAAAAAAGCCTTGCAGATAGGGACTAGATGATAAGCTCCCTCTCCGCCCGGGTTCGAGGTACTTTCCCCGCTGCTCTTTCTCTTCCCCTTGTCTTTTGGAGGAAGGGGCCCAGGGCCCGGGCCCACTCCCCGCAGTCCGCACCTCCGCGGCTCTCTTTCTTTCTCCCAGATTGCACTCACTCAGTGTCCCCAGATGCTCTGGATTTCACATTCTCTTTCCTGTAGCCTCCAACTCCTCTTCCTGCAGATCCCTACGATTGAGAGTTTCTCAGTCTCAGTCCGTCTCAGATTAAGAGTCGCCAGAGAGCAGCGGGTATTCCTAGTTCTCCGCCATGTTGGCCCCTCCCCCCTCCAATTGTCTTTTATTTCACACACTGGGGAAATACAGGTACCTTCTTGCCCTTCCATACCTGTGTCCAGGGACACAGAGAGAGCCACCCAGCAATGGTCTTTCCATTCCCTTGCCCAGGGATGCACAGGGACTTGCCTCCCCTTCCATTCCTGTGTCAAAGGATACAGGGGTCAGTCATGCGATGGTCATTCTATTTCCATGCCTTGGAAAGTACAAGGACTTGCCATCCCTTCTATTCCTGTGTCCAGGGACACACAGGGACCTGATTCCACTTCCATTCCTGTAACCAAACGTGCACAGTGACCTGCTCCATGACGGGTTTCCATTCTGGCACCCAGGGATGCACTGGGTTCTGTTGCCCTTCATCCCTGTGTTCAGGGACATACAGGGACCTACCAAATGATGTTCTTTCCATTCCCATGCTCAGGTACCCACAGCGATCTGTCTCCTCTTCCATTCCTTTCTCCCAGGACACACAGAGATCCCCAATGCATAGGTCATTACATACTCTCACCCAAGGAAGCACAGGACATTGTCTCCCTTTGCATTCCTGCATTCAGGGACACACAGAGACCCTCCACATGATGGCCTTTCCATTTCTGTGCCCAAGGACTCACAACGAACTTCTGCCCCTTCCATGCCTGTGTTGAGTGACACAGGGACCCAGTACACGAAGGTATTTTTATTCCCGCACGCAGGGATGGAAAGGCACCAGCCTCCCCTTCCAATCCTCTGTCAAAGGATGCACAGGGACCCGCCACATGATGGCCTTTCCATTTCTGCACCCAGGAACACACGGGGACCTGCTGCACCGTCCATCCTGTGTTCAAGGATGCACAGGGACCTGCCACATGACAGCCTTTCTATTCCTGCACCAGGGACTCATAGGGACCTTCCACCCCTTCAATCCTTGTGTTCAAGGACACAGGGACCCAATACTCGAAGATCTTTTTATAGCCAAGTGCAGGAATGTAAACACACAAGCCTCCCCTTCCATTTCTATGTCCAGGGATGCAAGGGACCTGCCACGTGAAGGTTTTTTTAGTTTCGTGCCCAGGATGCACTGGGCCCTGCCTCCCCATGCATTCTTGTGTCCAGGGAGGCAAAGTGACCCAACACGTGATCAATTTTCCACTCTTGTGCCCAAGTACTCACAAGGACTTGCCTAACTTTCGATTCCTGTGTCCAGAGATGCACAGGGACTAGCGACGTGATTGTGATTCAATTCCCAAGCAAAAGGGTGCACAGAGACCTGCCTGCCCTTCCATCCCTGTGTCCAGGGATGCATAGAGACTCACCATGCAATGGTTTTTCCATTCCCGCACCCAGGTATCTACAGGGACCTGTCTTAATTTCCATTCTAGTGTACAGGAATGCACAGGGGCATGCCACATGACAGTCTGTCCATTCCTGCACACAGGGGCCTACATGGACCCTTCCCTTACATTTTTTTTTCCAGGGATGTACTGGGATCCACATCAAGAAGGTCTTTTCATACTTTTGTGCAGAGACATATAGGACCCTGTTTATCCTTCAATTCCTATGTCCTGGGATGCATGGGAAACTGCCAGGTGGCTCTCTTTCCATACGGGCACCCAGGGGCACAAAGGGAGATGCTGACTCTTCCATTCCTGTGTCCAATGACACACAGGGACACCCCCCTGCCTGAGTCCAGCTCCAGCTGAGTCCAGGGGTCCCCAAATAATGGACCGTCAGGCAAAAGGAATGAGAGAGCCACGAGATGTAGTCTGATCACTAAGCAGGCATCTCTGGCTAGTCTGGCATCTCTGCCTATTCTGGCATCTCTAGCATCTCTGCTTTGTTGGTCTCAGTGTCTTTATTTAAAAGTAGTGTCATTACAGGAATGAGTGACATCCCATCAGTAAACATAGTTTGAACAATAATGTGTTATCAGCAAAGCGGCGATTTCCTCAATCTTACAAGTTGTTTTCAAGTTAATTAGCATATAAATTTAAGGCAGGGAGAGAGAACAGGAAGTTGCCTAGGCCTGCCTATCTTAATTATCTATAAACAAGCCAGGAGTCATTTCGCCTATTCTTCCAACTATAATGGGGGAGGTGCAACCCATCTGGCAAAGACAGAATTACCAATGCTTGTCCTTTGCTTGTGAATGAGTGATCTTACACAATAGGGGCCCAGCGTTTACATAAGTTACACTAATATTTAGCCAGCCCATAACTACTATCAATTTGTGCAACCCATCCCCAAGATGCAACTTTAAGATTACTTCTGGCCAGGCTACTCTCATTCAGATGTAATCCATCAAAGCACCGTGCTCCAGGTCCTTCCCTTTTATCTAAATGCCATAAAACAAAAGAGAATTACATTCCTTGGGCCCAATGAGAGCAGCTCAAGAAATCCAAGCCTGAAAATTATTTAGAAGGAGGTAAGACTGGGTGCCATTTTGGCTGGCGGGAGCTTTGCTTCAACCGTCTTTTCCACACAGGGAGGTGTCTCAACCTGTGAGCCCAAAATGGCTCCCAACACTCCCCATGTAATTGTCTTTTATTCCTGAGCCCAGGGACACACAGGGACCTTCTGCCTCTTCCATTCTTGTGTCAAAGGACATAAGGGACCCACTATATGAAGGTCTTTGCATTCCCATGCACAGAGATGTATAGGGAGAAGCCTTCTCTAACATTCCTGTGTCCAGGGACCCACAGAGACCTGTTTTCCCAATCATTCTTGTGTTTAGGGATGGACAGGGACCTGCTACTCAAAAGTTCTTTCCATTCCCGAACACAGGATTGCACAAGGATAAACCTCTACTTCCATCCCTGTGTCCATGAGTGCACAAGGACCTGCTACATCATGGTATTTTCATTCTCTCCCCCAGGGATGCACAGGACTATGCCTCCCTTGCATTCCTGTGTCCAGGCATAAACAGGGAAACTCCACAAGATGATCTCTGAAGTCCTGTGCCCAGGAACAAACAGGGACCTGCCCTGCATTCTGTTCCTGTATCCAAGGCCCAAAGGGACATGATCCTTGAAGAGATCTTTAAATTCTCCTGCATAGGTAGAATACAGATCTGCTACCTCTTTCATTCATGTGTCCAGAGGTGCACAAGGATTTGCCACACGATGATCTTCCCATTCACATGCCCAAGTACCCAGAGGCGCCCGACTTGCATTCCATTCCTGTGTCCAGGAACACACAGGGAAGAGCCTCAGGACAGTCCTTCCATAACTGTACACAGGGATACACAGGGACCTGCCTCCCCTTCCATTCCTATGTCCACAGACACACAGGTTCTCGCCACATAGTGGTCTTTCATTATGAATCCAGGTATGCAAAGGACCCTGCCTTCAGTTGCCTTCCTAGGTCGAGGTACACACGGGGCTCCCTGACGTGACTACCATTGTTCCAACTGTGGGCTTGAGGACACAGAGGGACCCTGGGCAGCCCCTCCCATTTCTGTGTCCCAGAATGCACAGGGACATGCCACGAGATGCTCTTTCCATTCCTCCACTTTTGTACTCACACCGACCTGCCTCCCTGTCCACTTAAGGGTCAAGAAGGGTGACAGATATGCCCCTGGGGTGTCCTTTGCCTTCCCAAGCCCACATGTAAGCTCACGCACTCAACCAGGAAAGCACAGAGAACAGACTCCCTTTGAGGGCCTTTATCCAGAACCCACCCTGGCCAGGTCTCTCCATTTCAGTGTGCAGAGGGCATGAAGGGACCCAAAGTAACATCCCTCAACTTCTATTCACATGGCCAGGGAGGGACAGGGATCCACTTGGCACTATGATTTCCATTTCGTCCCCTAGAGAGGCAAAGTTCCCTACTTCCACTTCCCAACTCACTAACCTGGATGCAGAAGGATCCTCCAAGCATTGCCTTTCTCTTACCTCGATCAGGGACTCCAAGGGGCATCATTGCCTACTCTTCATCTGTCCAGCAGTGCACAAAAAGCACTTGCCATGCAATGGAATATTCTTTGCTTTGGCAACGGACCAGCGGGATTTGCTGCCTAAACCATCCCAGTTTCCATGGGTCCCAGGGACACATAAAACCCAGGTTTTTTTTCACTATGTGAACACAGACATACTCAGGGAACAACCTTCCCTTCCATTTCTTGCCTAAAGGTGCACAGGGACCTGCCACACCGAGGACTTTTCATACCTATACCCAAGGAAGCACAGGGACCTGCCACCCCTTCCTTGTCTCTTTCCGACTTGGACAGGAACCAGGTACACGACAGTCCATCCAAGCACGGCACGCAGGGATGCCCACCCAGGGATCGTCTACCAGTTCCCTTCATGTGTCCAGGGTGGCACAGGGATCGGGCAATCCATGGTCTGTCCCTTCACGCACCCGGGTCCCCATTGGCAATCTGCTTCCCCTGCCATTCCTGTGTCAAAGTACACACAGGCCCTCGCCACACGGTGGTCTTTCCATTATGCACCCAGGGGCGCAATGGACGCTGGCACATGATGCATTCCTGCGTCGAGGGACGCATGGGACTTCCCCACACGCTGATGATTCCATCCGTATGCCCACAGGCGCACAGGGACGCACACTGCCACCCCCTTTCTTGTGTCCCCCGATGCAAACTGACCCGCCATGGGATGTTCTTCCTCTTCTTTGGCTTTTGGGCTCAAGTGGACTTGCATCTGGATCCAACCCAGTGCCAGTGGGGACGCCCCGGGGCGGTCTTTTCCATCCCACACACGCAGGGATTCCTACCAAACTCCCTGGGTTTCAATGGATTCGTTCATGCACGGGAGAGGACCTGTTCTGGCTGGTCTTATCTCCCGTCCACTTGACCGTTCAGAAGGGTGATGGACACGAACATGGGGCGCCAATTTCCATGCAATGCTGCACGGACGCACGTGCGCCCCCTTGCGCTTTACGCACAGGGAACTACCTTAGGAATGCCTTTCTTCAGGCAGGGGAAAGGGCCCTCCCTGGATAGGTCACTCCATATCAGCACCCAGAGGACACCCAGGGGGCGCGACGGGGACAAGGTCCTCATTGTAACTCGCCTCAACACCTATTCCCGTGTTCGGGGGGCCGAAGGGTCACACTCCCCACTGCGTTTCCATTTCCTCGCCTAGGGAAGTACAGGGGCCTGCTTCCAAATCCCATCCGGGTTCCCTGGATTCACAAAGGTCTGCCAAGCAATGTACTTCTCTTCCTCCTATCAGGGACTCCCAGGGACCTTCATTACCTACACTTCCTCTGTCCAACGGTACGCTGGCGGCACCTGCTGTTCATTGCTCTGTATATTCTTTACTTTTCTGGAACCAGCCAACCTTAAGCCCCATCCATCCCAGGTTCCATGGCACTCATGGACCTACGTCACCCAGGTATTAACACTTCGTGTGCCAGGGCATACTCAGGGAATAACCTTCCCTTCTAGTTTTTGTCAGGGTGCAGAGGGACGTACCACACCATCGTCTTTCTATTCCTGCACACAAGGAAGTACAGGGACCTGACACCTAGTCCCTTTTTCTTTCCGACGTGGCCAGGGGCCAGGCGGGACAGTCCCTCCAAGTGCAGCACGCAGGGATGTCCACCCAGGGATCGTCCACTGCTTCCCTTCATGTGTCCAGGATGGCACAGGGACCCGGCACTCCATGGCATTTCCAATCACGTGCCCGGGTCCCCACTGGCAACCTGACTCCCCTGACATTCCTGTGTCAAGGGACACACAGGACCTCGCCATACAGTTGTCTTTCCATTGCGCACCCAGGGGCGCAATGAACCCTGGCGAATGAGGCATTCCCGGGTCGAGGGAGGCATGGGGCTTTGCCACGCATGGACGATTCCATCTGTGCACCCAAGGACGCACAGGGACGTGCCATTGCCCCTCCCATTCCTGTGTCCCCCAATGCAAACTGACCCGCCATGAGATATTCTTCCTCTTCCTTGGCGTTTGGACTCAAGTGGACTTTCAATCAGGATCAATCCGATGCCAGTGGGGAGCAGGGACAAGCCCCCAAGGCGGTCTTCTCCATCCCACACACCCAGGGACTCCAACCAAACTCCCTGGGTTTCAATGCCTTTGTTCAGGCATGGGAAAGGACCTATTCTGTCTCCTCCCTGTCTACTCAATGGTTCAGGAGGGTGACAGACAGGCACCTGTGGCGCGATTTTCCAAGTAATGCCCCACGGATGCACACGTGCCCCCTTGCACATTACGAAAAGGGAACAACACTAGGAATGCGTTTGTTCAGGCAAGGGAAAGAGCCCGCATTGGGCAGGTTACTCTATATTACTGCCCAGAGGATGCCCAGGGGGCGTGACGTGGCTTATAGTAAGTAGCCTCAAATTCGATTAATGTGTCTACGGAGCCAAAGGGACGCACTAGGCCCTTGCTTTCATTTCCTTGCCTAGGGAAATACAGGGGCCCAGTTCACATCCCATCCAGGTTCCCTGGATGAGGATGATCCACCAAGCACTGACTTTCCCTTCTCGAGCAAGGGACTTTGATTAAAGCAGGTTGAACCATGGTTCAGTGGGGGATGACAGTGAGGCTTCTAAAGCAGCAGTCTTATCTTGTAGTTTGATTCGAGCAGTTCCTTTCTTATATTATCTTTCCCTCTTTTGGCCTACCTCACACAGGCTGCATGATTGACTACACTGACCCGGCCAACCACTTTCAGAAATTCCTCTGGATGAGGGAAAGAGGAAGTTTGCCCCATCCACTCATCTTATGGGTTTGCAGGTTACCTAAATTTTCTGCAGCGATGCTAAGCTAACCTTCCACAGGTAAGTGTCTCTGTAGACCTGTACAGTCATCACTTCCTTCAGGATGTGTGATGGTAAAGTCCGGTTCTGGTCAGCCCGTGGGCCTGTGATGAGAGGCGAGGACGCAGAACCAATAGTCGAGACCGGCCATACAGGTAAGAGCAACCTTATGTGGTGGGAGGCTACGGGAGGCGGTGGAGAATAATAGCACCTGTCTCCTGTCAGCCGTACCATTATTCCGGATGGTGTGGAACTCCCTTCCCTGCGTCTCTAAGATACGAGCTTCCAACAATGTCAGGGTCACTCCCTAGATACTGCTTATTAACTCCATGGTAGACACTCTGTGTCTTTGGTCAGTTTCATTAACTAGTCAGTGGCATCTTTTTTCCAGACCTAATTCGTGTTCCTCTGTTTACCGTTGTGTGCCACTGTGACAGACATGTTGACTTTCTTAGAATGTCAGATTTCGAAAACACCCTGATCTTGACTCTTTTTAGCCTTTTGGAAAACACCTTCCGATACCATACAGAAGCAGGATGGACCAGAGGGGATTGTCAAACATGCACCTCAGGAATGCAGAGATTGTGGGAGCACTGCTCAGGTGTGTGTTTCCAGGTCTGAATGTAATTTCTTTCGTATCATGGATCCGAATGTCATTTAGAGCCAGCTCTGTCTAGGAAAGGAGGTAAGGATGAGACCTGTACACCAAGTGGGTGCCAGAGATGGACAGTG
The DNA here is from genome assembly GCA_030068075.1 of Paguma larvata. Lineage (NCBI taxonomy): Eukaryota > Metazoa > Chordata > Mammalia > Carnivora > Viverridae > Paguma > Paguma larvata. The sequence goes on from JAINVK010001077.1 coordinate 272,094, forward strand.
TGCCAGTCGAGCCCCGCTCTGGGTGGGTGGGCATTTATTTGGCAGCAGTCGCGGAAGCGCGGGCTAACATTTCAAGCAATATGGGGGTCAACACTTCTTTACATATTTACCCTTGCATACATTTTAGCTCAGTTTCTGGCGTGGCAGGTGTTGCTCATTTGCTTTGCAGATGTGGCTGAGACCATCTCACCTGGTGCGTTCCATGCACAATAAATTTCCAGCATCTGACTCTGAAAGACCCTTGGCTCTTTCTTACTCTCGTCTCTGAGCCTCAGCTTCCGTATTTGCAAAATGGAAATCCCACCTTGCTCTCAGGCATGTTGTGAAAATCCCGTGTGATAATCTTGATACAGTGCCCAGCACGCAGTCGGTACCGAAAGAGCGAGGACACCATTTCCGCAAGCCACCTACTGGAGCAAAACCCCATGGCTCGGTTTAGATCCTCTTGCTACCCGTCCGGACCCCACGTGCACTTCATCTGTGTAGCCTTTGGCCACAATCTCAGCTAAATGTTGTTTCCTTTCACAGGGCCAGCAAGTATTCTCAGAGAGGACTGTGCATCTCGTCAGAGGTCGACCTCTTTACTTCTGCTGTGCTGCCAGCAGGTAGCCCAGCAACCCAGACTTTGCCTTGCTCTGAGCTGCCTTCCTTTCTGGCCACCGGGACATCTTACGTGGAAGCTGGTATCACTCAGCATCAAGTCGGGGCTGGAGGTGCTTATTAACCGACAGTACCAAAATGTTCTCCTCTCTTTCCTTCTCTGTAGAAAGTTACTTCCCTTTGGGGCGGTGGTCGATTTGTTGAAACTCAGGTGAAGTCTTTGACAGTGGGGTGTGAGAGCGTTCAACATAAATATGAACTACCGTAAGGTGCACTCAAAGACACTTCTGGCCTCTAGTGTCCTGCATCCCTCTGGTTCCTCCATTGCTTTCTTAGTGCCACTTTCATCCAGAAGGTGGCATCACAGAGCCTGAAGTGCATTCACAAAGGTTCAAAAACTCCACATTTCTTTGTGTGAGTAGGCACGAAAGTATGTAGCTGTCATGCAACATGTCAACATTTCAAAGACTTTTAATTTATCCCTGGAATTGTTTAAATTATTTACAAACCATGGACGATGGGGAGTCATTAAGATTTGGTACCCAGCGAAAACCTGAGGCGTAAGGTACTTAGAGAAATCTGGATCCAAACCCATGTTCCTTCACCAGGTGATACGAAAGTGAACAAGATGGGCTTGTTTGCTTGTCAGAAGCAGCTGCGCAACTTAACTACTGCGATGCCTGCTTCTCTTTCCACACACACTTGTGCCCACGGCCCATGGGAGTCATCCTGGGCCATTTCATTGGGGAAGACCTGAAAGAACATTTCAGGGGTAAATCTGCTGAGTGCTAGCACTTAAAAATGAGTCACAAGGTTGAGGATTCCGAAAGGGTGATACTTTAATTGGTGGCAGTCTCAAATTTCGGACAGTCAGGAAAAGAGAAGGTGACTTTCCGAATTTAAGGTGGGATCTGGCCTGGTGGTTCTTTCCCAGAAGTCCACTCCTGAGCCTACCATGTCACTTAGCTCATGAGGAGTGTACTCTGTGCATGTGTACTTCCGAGCAGGAATGTTAAAGTGTTCTAAATCCTTGGTGGGAATTATTTCACCTCCAACCCTGTAAGCCTAAAGTGTTTTGTTCATTCTTTTTATTTCTGTGGGTGACAGAAAGAGAAAGGCTATTGAACACTTGAAGGTAAGGCCTTTGCAATGGAGCATATTCCTTTTATAATGCTTCCTGGTTGTATGCAAACTTTTCCATGGCTGAATATTAGTTCACTGTATCTATGTACCACATTTTTCCTTTCCATGAATATTGTTGATGGGTGTTTTGGTGGCTTCAACTTCTTACATGGTGAGAATAATACTGCAGTGAATATGTACAGACCTCTCTCCTTGAAATAGTGGCTTCCTTTCCTTTACCAAAGGTCCAGATATGGGGTTGACAGATCATATAGTAGTTCTATTTTTACTTTTTGGAGAAGCCATCATACTATTCTTCATAGTGGCTCTACCATTTTGGGTGGGTGAAGATATGTTGAACTGAATGAATTTCATGGTTGGTTCTCCGGGCTTCAGCTTGACTGTTCCTGGAAGGACAAGAGCTCCAGAGGTTAATGGCCCCAAACAGAGGAGAATTCTCTGACGATGACAGATGGAAAGCCTACCTATAGATGAGTTGGATTCGCAGGGAAGCAATGGGCCATGTCCGGTTGTCAGGCTACCAACACAACGAACCTGAGAGAGTATGTTTACTCTGCAGAACAATAGTCTGACAGTGTGCGAGACGAGGCACTTGATGAGAAAGTTGTGGTAGTCCCTGTGGGTTCAGGAGCAATGGCAGCACGTGCCCAGTTGTCAGGATCCTTGCACAAAGAAGCTACAAGAGTCTTTGTACTATGCAGAGCGATGGATTAACAGTGGGTGATGAGGGATTTGGTCGGAAAATTGTGGGCACTGTGATTTCGGGTCAATGGCAGCATCTTTTGCATGGCCAATGTTAGGTCCCATGGAAGAAATGGGCCATGTCCGGTTCTCAGGCTTCGAATACAAAGAAGCTGAAAGAGTGTGTCTCCCATGCAGAGCAATGCAAGAGTAGGACTCTTGATTTTGTGTACGGGAATGTGGTGGGAACTGTATGTTTGCGTTTCCATCTAAACTTCCTGCACTCTTCTGCTGAGCATACTCTGCATGTGGTGGGAAGACAAGCAGCGCATGGGTGCTGTCAATGAACTGTCCGTGAGGAAGGGGACGTGTAGCTTCTCATGGACATGTGCAGATGAGCCTGGATGTCCAGGGCCTTTCTCAGTCTGGTCTCCACTTTGGAGGACTAATGCTTCCTACGGTTTTGGATCCATTTGAGGCTCTGGATGTCTCTCTATTTGTGCACACTGAGGCCAGAAAGGAAATGAGTACACTCTGGGGGTACTGAGAATCGTGACAGTAGGTGGGATGAGTGACCTGGAGTCAAAGTTGTGGTCGACATTGTGTGTTCAGGGGTGTGTCCCCTGCCTTTCTCCCTTCTCAAGCATTAATTCTGAGTCAGCATAACTGGGGGCCAGAGGACAGTGGACGTTGTTGGATAGGACAGGAGACACTTTGGCTACCTTGTTGACATAGACATTCCTTATGAGAACAGGGTGTCATTTTCCATTCTCCAAGTGAAGTGTGGGTTCGCCAGCAGGGGCGGCTCTGCTCTCTCCTCCTTCCTCTGTGGTGCCAGAGGCTGTGAAGGAAGGCCATGGGGTAGGGTGGGTAGTCCTTCAGCCTATGCTCTTCTCTCAGATCACAATAACCTGAGACGCTTCTCGAAGGAACTGCTGTTGCTATGGCCCATTTTGTCCTCCAGGGACATTTTCTTCCTTTCCCCCGTATCTTTGTTGTCTCTTGGGCACTGCTTGTGGCGTTTATTTCGGCCTCCAATATTCAGGAGGCTGGGTTTTAAAATTGGCAAGAGGCTTGTTGAGCTTTGAAACAGATTCGTGAGCAGCCAGAAAGCTCCCAATGACGAGTCTTCGAAGGTCGATGTTCTCAGAAACAGGAAGGGGGAGGTCTTTTCCCTCTTTTCAGTGCGTTATGCAGCTGGGTGCCGACCCACAGGCTGTGGGATATGGTTCAAGCCAGGAACCAGACAGCAGGACCTCTCCTCCAGAGCTCAGAGTAGATGCATCCTGAAATGCTCGCCCAAGAGGGTAGATGATCTACCACTGCTCGTATCCTCATTACTAAAATAATAATAATAATAACAACAATAGTAATAATAATAATAATTACATTCCGAATTCCTGAGGGGGAAATGCAAGATTGGAGGGGACGGATATGCCTAGGACAAAGATTAAGGTGGTGGTTCATGGATTTATATACTCCATCTCTGAGCGCTTTCGTTTGTATACATTAAATGTGTACAGCGTATCGTATGTCACTCATCCCTTCATACCTCAACAAAGTGGTTAAGGAAATAATATCAGAAGACCCTCCCAGGATTCCAGATGAACGTTCCCCTCAAATGGTTTTAGATTTTCCAACTGAGGGGGAAGGAAGCGTCTGTACAGGGACATGGGACATGACCGCTTCCTTGTTGTTGTTTTGCCTTGCTCATTCCATTGCTGTGTAGCAGCTGCATGGGCGATGTCTAAGGGGGACCTTTCGAGTCCATCGGATTTTAAATTTCATTGACTTGCAGCAGTGCTACAGAAGTCATGAACTTCACCTGAACGACTTGGACTCAAGGCGTGGCCCTGTGAATTCAGCTCGTCGTCATAGGGCAAGAAATTTAGTTTAGGATAATGGGACTTAGGGATTGCCTTGCATTCGGGGTTGTTGTCTTTGTTACAATCTGTGCTTTTGTGCTTATGCAAGTAAACTTTGCAAATATTTTGCATAGGAGAACATGTCACCCTGTGTACGTACTCTGCATTTGTCTTCTGCAGGGTGGAGGGCCATGGTTTCAGGCCGATCGGTCTCTCCGGTAGGCACCTGTTCTCCGAGCCTGTGCCACACCCTTCTGTCTACCGTATGACTGAGCTCTCTGGCCACAGCTACTCGGTTTGACACGTTTCACCTTTCATAGTGGAGCCAATGATGCTTTCCTTCTATTTAGAATTCGAGACTAGGCCCCAAAAATGTGTGATATCCTGGTCGCACCTGGCTGGCGCCGTCGGTAGAGCATCCGATTTTGATCTTGGGGGCGTTATGTTCGAGCCCCACATTGGGTGTCGAGGTTACTTAAAAAGAAACTTATTACAGGGACATCCGGGTGACTCAGTCTGTTCCGCGTCCAACTCTTGATCTCAGCTCAATTCTTGACCTCAGTGTCTTGATCTCAGCGGTGTGAGTTCAAGCCCCATTTTGGGCTCCACTCTGGGCATGAAGCCTAAATAAATAAATGAGAATTAATTATCATTACCAAAAGCAGAAAAAAGAATGACTGATTTCTTGTAAAGGCTCATTAATATCCTTTCACTGCAGGGAATACACTTTAGAAGACATCCCGTTGAGTTTTGCTGAGCTATGCCCACTTCTGTCTTTAAAATGTATTGGTTGCTCAAGTATCTTGCCTTTTGCAAAATCCTTGTGTTCTTCCAATAAAATGTATTTGCTTCAGAAAAATCTCTCTCGTAGATGTGTCTTATTCACAATGAACACCAGCATGGTCACAGCCTCTGTAGCTCCGCTATGGGCATCATCGCCTGAACCAGGGCAGAGCTCTGAAGTGTAGGATCTGATGCATGAACAGCAGGGCCTAGGTGCCAGGGGATCGGGGTCTCCAGGCCACGAAGGAAGTTCCTCTCTTTGGTAAGCTCTCCCCTTTGTTGATGGAAGTAGTCCCCTCCAGTGATTAGGAAATGTAATACCTCCCTATGGAAAGTGACCCTTTCAGTCATGTCATGAAGGCCATAAGGACACATTTGGGGGTTGTGGCAGTGGAGGGCCAATTTGCTGAGACTCCCACGGGGAAGGCCGAGGTGGCGGGACCAGCATAGTTGTACCGAAATCAGTCCAGAAATCAGTAGGACCAAAACGAGAAGCAGCAAGCGCCCAGTTCATTCCAGGAGGAAGCCCGCCTTAGGACCTTGGTCCCTTGCTTCTGGGGCATCTTTCATTCCCACACCACTAGTGCGTACAAAGGCTTTGTCGGTGCAGAGTAAAATTACTGAAGTTTTTTGGCAGTTTGTTCTTGAAACACATCAACAGTTTCCAGTCCTTGTGTAAGTTTTCCAGTTAACTAAAACTGCATGTCTCCCATTCAGGTTACCGTGGTTTAAACATCTCAACGGAGCGCCTGGCTGGCTCAGTCTGTAGCCCCACGTTGGGTGTAGAGGTGATTTAACAATAAAATATTAAAAACAAAACCGAAAACCACTCAGCAAATCATTGTGGTCGTTAACATCTCCCGACGGAAAGGACAGCGGGGACCTGGGCCGTCAGCTCTGTGTGTAAATTACCCTGGGTGGTTGGGCACAGGCCTCTCCCTAGGATTTCATAAAGACTTTGCTCCGGTGCAGGTGTCAGCAGCTCTGTTCTTGGCATCCAGTCTAGAGGGGCCCAGGCCGCGATGTCTCCTTTTCCTGCCCGAGAGGTGGATGAGTACGCAGAGTTTAAATCACTTCTCGTTTTCTCCAACTGCAGCCGGAACTTTATAGCCCTTGTCATATCCTCTCATGGGTTACAGAATGAGCCTCTCATTAGGCTGTGACCCATTCCCCATTGGTCCTATTTTGGGTCGGTGGGTATGATTTTACCTGAGGCATTCATTTCCACTTAGTCCTTACCAAAGACCGTGACATTGCATTGCTCCATCATTACATTCCTAGGCAGGAGCAGAAGGGCATGCCGCGGAGGCGGGGCCATGGGCGGTAGGCGGGGCCATGGGCGGTATCCGACAGTTGCGCGGGCTCCGCCCACGAGCCGGCTACCAGGCCTGTGTCACAGGAGGAAGCCTAGCTGGGGCCAGACAGTGAGGGGGCAAGGGGCGGGCCTAATGCTCGAGGGAGGAGGCGGGGTCGGAATCGAGGGGCGGGGCCAAGCGGCCCTGGTGGAAGGCCAGCGAGGGGCGGGGCTCGGGGAGGAGCCTGCTACACTTGGAGAGGGGAAGGTCCCAAACTTGGAGAGCTGAGGGGTCCCTGCCGGCCTCTCACCCTTTCTAATTCCTTAGCTTGCTCATGGCCTCCGGAGGCCCATTGCGTGAGGTTCTGCGAACACATTTTCCTGCATATTCATGCATCTCTAAGCCCGAGGTTCTTGGCGCCAGGCTGCACATGTTGCCTGCAGCATTCACCCCAATAGGAGCCAACACAAGCCCCAAATATTAGCCAGCATAATCAGAGCAGGGTATTCAAAGAGTGGTGCACCATGATAGGAACGGAACTCAAGGAGGATAAGATGTTAAGAAAGCGCTCACTTTGCGATATCGCCAGACCAGGAGAAGGTAAGCGCGTCACCTCCACAGGTGTTGAAAAGAGAAAAATGAAGGATTATATGAGTTTACGAGAGGTCTTGCCTTTTAGTATATCAGATGACTGGGGCGTGAAAGAAGAGTTGGAAGTTAAAAAATCTCTGCATAAGCTAAATTAAGAGGCGAAACGAGATGAACCAATATGGAAACTGAAAGACAAATAAAAGAGCGGTTGGATGCTTTCCAAACATGACTTTTTACACGTTCATACATCAAGTAAAAAGGAAAAGAATAGGTAAGATTTTAACCAAGTGGAAAGGAGGGGCACCTGCCTGGTTGAGGCAGTATAGTATGCAATTGGTTTTTGAAGTTCATTTATTCATTGTGTGTGTGTGTGAGAGAGAGAGAGAGAGAGAGAGAACGAGAGCAAGCAGGGGAGGGGCAGAGAGAGAGAGGGAGAGACAGAATCCCCAGCAGGCGCCTCGCCCTCAGCACCGAACTGAGGGGCCTGTATCTCAGGAACTGTGAGATCATGACCCGAGCTGACTGAAACCAAGAGGCTGATGCTTAACTGACTGAGCCATCCAGGCACCCCGGAGTATGCAACTCTGGGTCTCGGACTTGTGAGTTCAAGCCTCACATTAGGTTTAGAGCTTCCTTTTAAAAAATTGGAAAGGAGAAGAGGAAATTTGCATTTCGAAATTCATATAGATGTTATCACCAGCTTTCATATACACAGGAAATAACCGGTCAAAATGTACGATGGTGTTAAAGACCCTATTCAGAATCTAGTTCAGAGTTAAGAGTGCCGGGAATGTATTTTTTTTCATTGTAACGCAACGCGTGAGGAAGTGTCTTCAAGGTAAAGACGGATCCAAAAGTATATTCTAACAAATGGACCGGGGTCGCAGGTCTGGGATAGGATGGCTCCACATCATAAAGACATTAAATTTCCCTGAGTTAAATTACACTTCCAACACGTGGCCAGCGATGGGTCAGGCAAGGTGCAAATACTGTGTTTAAGCTCCTCATGGGCAGCATTCCCCCTCCACACACATAATCTTCCCAGAAACACAAAGAGGATGTTTTTGAGTAGACGAGTTGATTTTGATGTTCCTATGGCAGAATAAACAAGCGAAATCAGGGTGGAAATTTTTGAAACCTAAGGGCAATGAGGGATGACTTGTTTCAACAGAGTCACTAAATAGTATTCTTTATTAGTTGGCTCTCGTTATCTCTGGCCCCGACTGAAATACCAGACGCCAGCGACCTCAGGTGACCATGCTGTGAAAGGATCCTCCCCCGATCCTTTTGTTTTTTCGGTGAATGCCCTGATGATAGAGGGCTTTCCCACATCTACCTCCCAGTCAGGTTAAATAAACGATATCCCAGACTGGGACATTTTCAGGGAGCTGTGACAGGTCAACTCGTGACAATGGCTCTGGCTTGGGACTTTCGAGCTGATCTGCCATAGTCCCATGTTTGTACCGTGAGGCTGTTTCCTTCGCCAGAGCCTGCTACACCCAGATTGCCCTCTTCAGACCTCAGCCTGTCTGTCTCAAGGCTCCATCATCATCTTCTTGCCCAGAGCCTGGAGGAGTAACCCCACGTGTGTCTCTCCCAGGCCCCAGAGGGGAGCGAACGTCCATCACCCTCTGTGCTTCCGCCTTTCAGGCTGGCCGACACTGACCAAGAATGTCAAACATGCATAAAGCCTCCAAGAGAAGGAAGGTGGGGAAGGAAATGGAAAACCAAACCACGAATTCAAAATCAGACCAGAAAGGAAAGAAAGGGGAACACACACCAGGAGCATAGGACAGAGAGATATCACCTAGTAGGATGACAAGTTGAAATCCAAATATAGCGACGATGACGTTGCATGTAAATGCACTAAACAGGCGCACGTGGCTGGCTGGTTTGGAAGAGCCTGCGACTCTTGATGTCCGGGTCCTGAGTCTGAGCCCCATGTAGAGGTTACTGAAAAAGAAAACAATCTTACCATAAATAAATAAAGAAGTTAATAAATAAATAATAAAAAGGTAAAAAATCTTTTTAAAAACTGGAAGTGCACATAATGTGTTAATATGTGAGGAGTGTCAGACTAGATAAAAATAGAAGGATTGATAATATTCCGTTTACAAGAAAACTCCTAAATTTCAGTTTGGGTAGAGGTCGGAAGGAAAAGGATGGGTAAAACCATACTGTACAAATGATGAGTAACAGAGAGAAACCTGAGCTAAAGTAGCATCAAACAAGAGAGACTGAAAGACCAAAAGTATGGTAAGAGACGAAGAGAATCACTTTGTAATTAGGATCATGGTAAGAGGTTCGATGCATTAGGAATCCGCCAGTTATGGTTTTTATGTGCCTTTTTTTTTTTTTAATTTTTTTCAATGTTCATTTATTTTTGAGAGACATAGAGACAGAGTATGAGCAGGGGAGGGGCAGAGAGAAGGCTGATGCCTTTGAACTACAGAGGAGACATGCTAAAGTTCACATTAGACAACGCCTATGTATGTGCCTTTAACACGAACAAATGTAATGGCAACTGGTGGAAACTCCAGTAGGAATAAATACAAACATCCCATATCCGGTGGAATATAGGAATACAGTTTTCTCTCCGGACCTCTAGACAAGCAAAGAAGAATGCAGGATGGAAATTATACTTTTTCATACAAACAGAAGCTAATGAGAGGGACAGAGCTCCGCTCACAGTGACTGATGATGCATATTCTGTGAAGGCTAAGGAGACTGAAGAGCAAATGCACGGGGCGGGGTGGCCTTTGGGGGGCACGGAAATGTTTTCTTTCTAGACCTGAGGAGGAGGTTCCTTGCCACTTCATCTGACCACTTTCCTCAGAGTCCTATGTCCCCAAAAGGGGTGGTGGTGGCTCTTTAATTTGTTTAAACGGGGGGAGCGGAATCTTTATGGATGCAAGCTGAGTCAGTGACACCGAAAAGAAAAGGAAGAGCTTATTAGGGCAGTCAGGAGAGTGGTGGTCTTTGAGAGGGAGGAAGAATATTGTGATTCATAAAAGGGGCCAGGTGCGGGGCTCCAGGTTGTTGGCAAGTTGTGCTTCTTGTAGGGGATGTCAGTTCCAGGTTTTTTGTGTGATCAGTCAGGGAGTTGGGCCCACATGCGGGGTCCTGAGATCTCTCTCTCTCTCTATCACGACTGCATCAGAGTGTGGAGTGTGTATGTGTGGGCCCTCAAACTTGGAGGGAGACTCGCCTCTCTCTCTGGACCCCAGAGGGCAGGGCAGGTAGGTACGGCAGGGTCTCGGCCTTTGATCTGTTGACTTCTCCCCAGCACTCAGAACCCGCCGATCCTCCCTCCCAAGGGACGTAAGTGGCCTCCTCATTTACGTATAATGTATCATGAGGAATTTGGTTCCCACATTCGCGGAGGCTGAGAAGTCCCACGATCTCCCATCTGCGAGCGGGAAACCCAGGAAAGCCAGTGGTGTGCTTTAGTCTGAGTGTGAAGGCCTGAGAACCTTCAAGCCAGGGGGGCCAAAGGTATGAATCCCAGTCTAAGAGCAGGAAACGTGGGCCACCTGGCTGGCTCGGTCAGTAGGGCATGGGAGCCCTGATCTCAGGCTGCTGAGTTCAAGCCTCACGTTGGATGTGGAGCCTACTTGGAAAAGAGACAAGAGTAGAAGAAGATGAGATGAGATGTTCCCCCTCAAGTAGTGAGGCAGAAGACAAGGGGACGATTCTTCCTTCCTCTGCCTTTGGTTATATTCTGGCCCTCATCAGAAGGCATGAGGCTCTCTCAGAGTGGGGAAGGCAATCTGCTTTCCCGAGTTACCAATTCAAATGCAAACCTCATGCAGAAACATCCTTTCAGACACAGCCAGAAATAACGTTTGGTCTGGGCATCCACGGACCGTCAAGTTGACGCAGAAAAGTAACCGTCGCAGTAAGTAGGGCAACACCTGGAACTGTTGCATATCAATGTTTACACGATAAAGCCTCACAACACCGCCACCCGCCTCCCAAGTCTGGGAAGGATAGCGCTAGCACGAGAGGGTCCTTCCCATGGGTGATGTGCACTATGTGACGATGGGAGGAGTAAAGCCTGGAAGGCTTCCGGGAGGAGGAGGCCACTTGGCTAGGTCGGGATCAGCCAGGCTCCCTAGATTTCCAAAGTGCGAGATGACTAGAAACAAAGGAACGGCTACGTGCGAAGGTCTAGCAAGGGGGGCTCGGCTTCGAGGGATAGACCCAGATGTAGAAAGACAACAAATAGGAGCCAAGATTTGTGTCATTTCGCTGGAGCTGGAGGTATCGCAGGCTCCACTCCTAGACCTGAAGGGAGTGGACACACTGCCTGTCAATCACTGGGGGCCCTCCAATGCTGATGTCTGAAGGCGGGGCCGTGGCAAGTCGCGCGAGGAAGCCCTCCCACGCGACCGGGCTCATTGCTGTTTGGATTGAGCAATGCGGCTTCCGTGGCCCGTGCCCCTCGGTGACGACGAAACATGGCGGAAGTACTGTGGCTGTGTGGCGGTCGGCCGTGCTGCGATTTAGAAAGTGTAAGTTTCGTTTCCTTTCTTTCCTACGTGGCTGTTTGAAGTGTGCTTTTAAGAGAATCGGATGGATGGTGTGTCCTTGTGCACGTCGACAGATGTGTCTCATGGGCTTCCGGATTGATGACAAGGGACGCGGCCTTAGCTGCCTTTGGGCGCAGGGCTGTACTATATGTAACAACACGATGAGTCTTTCACATCATTTCGTTTGTGTAAATGTGGGTCTGGAAGCCCCCGATTCGTGTTCTCCATGTTTTGTGGGTGGCCGCTCAAAAATGCCGACAAATGGTGCGGTTGGCTGAGTCCGAGTGGGTCGGAGACAGCTCGATGGCCGTGGGTTGCCTGGGAGCTGGTTTTGGTTTTCCGTGTACGCCGTTTGGAGGCCGGTCCTCGCCGTTTTCGGGAGGTAGCTGAGTGGCAGGGTTTCTCTTCTTTTCGAGCTTATAAAAAGGAGCGTCAAAGTAAGGAACAGGGGAGCATGGGTGTGAATATGACAGCCGATGCCTGCCTTTGAGCGCGGTTTTGTCTTTCATTTAGGCACACGACTGGGTGTCGCATTCATTTGTCTAAAATTTGGAAAGGTCTGCTTCATATGTGGCGTTAAAAGGGAAAAAAACCCTGACGATTCCAACGTGAAAATGAGGAAACGGAGTGGTGGGCTCGGGGCTTGTTCACTGACCACCGGGAGCGATCTTCAGTCATCGCTGAAAGCTGCATTTTTTAGGTCACGTATTCGTGTTTTTAATATCCTTGTGTTCAAGCAACAGTGGTCGGGAAGCTGTTCGTGTGTTCTCCATAAAAAAGGGCGTGATGTTATTTGCCGTTTTCGAACAAGAGTCCTAGCGGTCTGGTTGGCAGGACCTTGTGGCTTTAAGCCCCTGATGGGAATCATGCTCCCGGGGAACCTTATTTCTTGTTTTATGGTATAATATAATGGCGGTGTGTCCCCTCCCCCCCCCCCATGATATGGCAACATTGCATCCATTTGAGTTTGTTTAATTTTTCCTTTGGCTCTGTTTCATGCAAGTTCTGCAAATGAACGTAGGTTCCGCGTGCACTTTGGAAAAAAATTGTGCGGCTGGACACTTAAAAGTTTTACACTCCGAAGGTCTGGTAGCCGCTCTTGCTAGTGAAGACTGAACACTGTTTGGGCACTGAGTTTACATGTTCCACTGAAGGCATTGGGTTGAATGTTGACATTGGCGCTCCTGGTCTCTTTCCTTTAAATTGTTTGGCGTCAATTTCAATGTACAGAGGAGGCATTTAAGGTCTCATTGGGTGCCTCAACTTTCTAGTAGAATTGCGTGTTCGCCGTAATGTATTGTGTTCAATTCTGGTCTGGTTCCCTATGGAAAAATTGTCTTAAAGATAAACGTTTTAAGGGGAGCCTGCCTGGCTGGCTCAGTGGATAGAGCCCGTGAGCCTTGATTTGGGGGCTGTGATTTCAGGCCCCACACTAGGTGTGGAGATTACTTAGCAGTCAAATCTTGAAAACGAATAATGAGCAATTATTGTCAAATTATTGAATAATTGTCATTTGAGGTACTCTCAGATGACAATTGCGAACAATCGGTGAAGTCGTTGACGTTTTATGACAGCGACTGCTCTTAACCATCCCACGGCCACCGTTAACACAGTTTGGGATTTTGGTATCACTTTATTCTATTAAATGTTGCTCCAGGCCCGTGCCGTCAGCTTTGTGTTCACATTTTTTTAAAGTATTTATAATAGTTTATTTTCAAATTGGTTTACATATAACACCCAGTGTTCATCCCAACATGTGCCCTTTTTAATGCCCATCACCCCCTCTCCCCCCTCCCTCATCCCCCTCACCCTCAGATTTTTCTTAGTCTTTGAGAGTCTCTTATGTTTTATCTCCCTCCCTCTCTGTGTCTTTTTTTCCTTTCCCCTCTTCCCCTCCCCCTGGTTTTTGCTTAGTCTCACAAAGTCCACCTATTCGTGGAAACATATGGTATGTGTCTTTTCCTGACTGACTTATTTCACTTAACATAATACCCTCCAGTTCCATCCATGTTGCTACACATGGCCAGATTTCATTTTTTCTCACTGCCACGTAGTAGTCCATTGTATATAAGTCCCATAACTTCTTTATCCATTCGTCAGTTGATGGGCACTTGGTCTCTTTCCATGATTTGGCTATTGTCGAAAGTGCTGCTATGAACATTGGGGTACACGTGCTCCTATGCATCAGCATTCCTGTGTCTCTTGGGTAGATTCCTAGCAGGGCTATTGCTGGATCATAGGGTAGCTCTATTTTCATTTTTTTGAGGAACCTCCACACCGTTTTCCAGAGTGGCTGCACCAGTTTGCATTCCCACCAACAGTGTAGGAGGGTGCCTGCTTCTCCACAGCCTCGCCAGCATCTATAGTTTCCTGATTTGTTCATTTTAGCCACTCTGACTGGTGTGAGGTGGTATCGCAGTGTGGTTTTGATTTGTGTTTCCCTGATGATGAGTGACATTGAGCATCGTTTCATGTGTCTGTCGGCCATCTGAATGTCCTCTTTGGAGAAGTGTCTATTCATATCTTCCGCCCATTTCTTCACTGGGTTGTTTGTTTTTCGGGTGTGGAGTTTGGTAAGTTCTTTATAAATTTTAGATACTAGTCCTTTATCCGATATGTCATTTGCGATGATCTTTTCCCATTCCGTTGGTTGCCTATTCGTTTTGTTGGTTGTTTCTTTTGCTGTGCAGAAGCTTTTTGTCTTGATGAGGTCCCAATAGTTCATCTTTGCTTTTAATTCCCTTGCCTTTGGAGACGTGTCGAGTAAGAAATGGGTGCGTCTTAGGTCAAAGAGGCTTTTTCCTGCTTTCTCCTCTAGGATTTTGACGGTTTCCTGTCTCACATTCAGATCTTTTATCCATTTAGAATTTATTTTTGTGAGTGGTGTAAGAAAGTGGTCTAGTTTCATTCTTTTGCATGTTGCTGTCCAATTCTCCCAGCACCATTTGTTAAAGAGGCTGTCTTTTTTCCATTGGATACATTTTCCCGCTTTGTCAAAGATTAGTTGGCCTTATACTTGCGGGTCCATTTCTGAGTTTTCTATTCTGTTCCATTGGTGTATGTGTCTGTTTTTGTGCCAATACCATACAGCCTTGATGACTACCGCTTTGTAGTAGAGGTTAAAGTCTGGGATTGTGATGCCTCCCGCCTTGGTTTTATTCTTCAGTACTATTTTGGCTC